>CAJHNH020005119.1:5000-25717 GCA_905116865.2 Candidula unifasciata | reverse complement strand
TTCGTTTGCATTTGTTTTGTCTTCCTCTGGGTCTCTTTCTATAAATCTTTCCAACTTTAGCAAATTCCAGGGTTCTGTTCTCACCCTCTTCCTCTAGGCCTCTTTATACAAATTTTTCCAACTTTGGCAAATCCCAGGGTTCTGTCCTCACCCTCTTACTCTGGGTCTCTTTCTATAAATCTTTCCAACTTTGGCAAATCCCAGGGTTCTGTTCTCACCCTCTTACTCTGGGTCTCTTTCTATAAATCTTTCCAACTTTGGCAAATCCCAGGGTTCTGTTCTCACCCTCTTACTCTGGGTCTCTTTCTATAAATCTTTCCAACTTTGGGGAATTCCAGGGTTCTGTTCTCATCCTCTTCCTCTAGGCCTCTTTCTACAAATCTTTCCAACTTTGGCAGATCCCAGGGTTCTGTCCTCACCCTCTTACTCTGGGTCTCTTTCTATAAATCTTTCCAACTTTGGCAAATCCCAGGGTTCTGTTCTCATCCTCTTCCTCTAGACCTCTTTCTATACATTTTCTCTAACTGTAGCATTTTCTAGCTTCTTCCTTCTAAATATTTTCAACTGGCTTTGTTTCTATAAATCTTTCAGACTAGGCATGTTCTAATTTACCACATTTTATCGTCTTCGTCTACCTCTCTTTCCTTTGATCTTTCCTCCTGTCTCAATGTTCCCTTTTCTTTTTCTTTACAATCTTGCAATCTGTCGCAATGTGTTCACGTTTCCCTCTCCCCCACGGTTTTCCGGTTTCTAAATGTTCATAAAGTTGCTTAAAACATTATGTCTGTCTCTAATACAAAAATACAGCAAATAAATGGTAGTTGGGCCAGGCGGACAACAATGAAAATAGAATACCCTGGAAGCTTAAAATGCTTTATAATGATAATCTCGCATACATTGAACGTTCAATGTTTTAAAACTATGAATTTATAATTCATTTTGGGGAAGGAATGCAGTCTCCATTCATTTTTCATGGCAATACAAGATCCCCTGGTACTTCCTTGAACCGCCATTCTCCTTAGACAGTATTGATCTATCTACGCCTCTGCACTGTTCACTCGCTCCTAAAAGACCCTCACAATATCTAACTTGTCATACATCTATTCACCACCAAGTTGTGCAGAGATAGCCAGTCTGTCTGCCTGCTCATTTTCCAACACACCAGCATGACCTGGAGAAAACATCCAAAAGGAGGCTTACTACCCAGGATCTCTGAAGTGATGCTTGCCACTCTGCACGAAGCACGAAGCATGCCTGTTTTCACCTTTTCTAGCATGCTCTGTGAGTAAGTTACGATCATGGCATGTGTGTACAGCTGATTCTCAAGCCAGCGGAAGGCATCAGAGACTGCCTCCACCTCCATTCTCAAACTAGACGTTGTGATATCATAGGCTAGGCTTTGCTGCACTAGGCTACATCCATTCGCCATTGCCATGAAACCCCATACACTTCGTCTGCCCCTCAACACAAAATTATCTGTATTGATAACCACACCACTTAGGGTGGGGGGTTGGGGGGGGGGGGGAATTGTCATTGTCGTGGAGTGAACAGCCAACCCTGCACGGTGGGCTGTTCGTGACGCTGACTTCCCTAAGCGGGCACGTCAAATTTCAAACTTAAACCCGTCCCGGGGGGGGGGGATATAAATTCCCTTATATTGATATATACCTCTATCTGGTGAAATATTCATTTCTAGACCCTCTAGTTGCTTTGAGAAATCTACATTTTCAAACTTGCAACTTGAATATTTCTGGTGTATAATTCAGAAATTACTGTTTACTCCTTGAGCATGAATACAGGGACTTCTTTCCTAGAGACGCTAGCGGAGGTTTTGAGCGGCATTCTTTAGCCTGATCTCCAAAGTGTCAAGACAGTCTATGAATAAAATTGGCGCATTCAAAGAACCAGTTTTATATTTGAAGAATTCCTAAGCTTGGGTAAGTTGATTATAATTTACGAGTACCATAATATATGTCTTTTTAAAGTTGCAGAGAGGGAAGATTCAGCTGTGTGGTCGCACAGAGTTCGACCGTTCTTGATGTCCAGAGATCAGGCTCCGAACATTAAGCCTTTCCCTGTGGAGACTAAATAGTTTGTGCTCTACATAACCCACACCATTTGTAAAGATATTAAGCCCTACAAGTAATTATTCTCTGACCAGACAAACGAAGTTTTGTGCCTCATAGCAGAACAATGGAATCTGGGTAATCTTTTAACCGGTTAGATGCTGTGACGTCAGGGCTAGACGCTCTGAGTCAAGGGTGTGTAGCGAGCATCCTGTGTAGACTTGAAATATATATATATATATATATATATATATATATATATATATATATATATATATATATATATATATATATATATATATAGGTACTAACGGGATACGAGTGCAGATGTGAGGGTGAAGAGAGGAGGATCTATGTGTGGTAGTGTCTATCTATCTCAAGTATATACCTTGTCTTCTATCTGGTGTACTAATTTACAGACAGATAAATGAAAGGAGACATTGTCTCCTGTTCTTGAGAGTTACACTCTGAGGAATGGAGAAGGGTAGCAGAGTGTGGAGTGAGCTGGTGTGTGAATAAGGATGATTACTAATTCTGAGTTCTTTCCTGACATGATGATACCTCATTAGAGATCAGGCAGACGAATCACAGTCCAGCCAGCAACCACCAACCCATACCATTCGGGGCACCAAGCATACCCAAAAGTCCTACCTATTGTTGCCACTACCTCAACATGGCAGGAGCTTGCCTTTGAGTTCCAGGACTAGTAGACAATTGCAGACACC
The DNA here is from genome assembly GCA_905116865.2 of Candidula unifasciata. Taxonomy (NCBI): domain Eukaryota; kingdom Metazoa; phylum Mollusca; class Gastropoda; order Stylommatophora; family Geomitridae; genus Candidula; species Candidula unifasciata. Next base: position 22,926 of record CAJHNH020005119.1, on the reverse strand, counting down.
TATGTCATCAATCCAGAAAATCAGTCTTCAAGAGCTTTGTTGGGCTCCTATGCAGTTCCTGTGTCCTCACATGTAAAACAGTCAGCTTGTACCAGATCAAACCGAGGCATAGCTATCTATTGAGTCAACCACAGTCGAATCACCATGGACTGAGGGGAGCAGTGACCTACGAACTGGGATAAGTGATCTCTTAATCACATACATGCTCTCTTCCCACAGCTCCCTTTGATTCACAACGATGAACTCATGTAATGTCCAGGAACTACATCTGGCTGCTTCAACATTTGGGTTGTGTCATTAATTCCTGAACTCCATTCACTGAACACTCTTGATTATCTATTCATTTATATATGTGTATATATTGAACTTATTACATGCAGAAATTGTCATGGCCTGTTTCACCATTCTAACTGTCTAGCTTTTATGTTTGTGTGTGTAATAAGGGTAATCTGTGCTAATATGGCTATGATAGTATACTGTCATAACCTGGGGGCTACCTTTTTATAGTAGTGGGGGTGTCCAGCAAGTGTGTCTAGGAATATTATATATTTTGTAGTGCCAAAGCTTGAGTTGCCCTTCTTCTGAAATAAGTTGAGCGTATATTGGCCACGGGATATCTCTTACACCAATACGAGCCAACGACTCAACATTATTATTTCAGAGTGCTGTTGGTTCTTAAAGAGAAATCCTTAAATCAGGCACCTGACAGGAGCGGTATGTGACAGTCATGAATCATTTGTTAGACTTCTGATTCCGCAGTACCAGCTGGCCAGTCTCTGCACTCACGACCTAACGTGATTAGAACCCTACACAAGTCTGAAACTTGTTGGGATACCTTGACCCACTCCTCTCTTCGCTCAAAATTATCAAGCCTGCACACATGTCTGATTGTGTCTTCAGCTTGCGGCATCTAAGACCTTCCTCTTTTCAGTCTGTGACCCAGGGCTTCATTAAGGAGGTGCTTCTTGTCTGCAGCTATTCTGAGATATGACTCTGCCTGCAGAACTTTGAGCCTATATGCAATAGTAGGAAGTTGCAAGTCTACATCGCATACATACTACCGGGGTATCTCTTGTACATCTCAGAATTACCCGCTTGACTTCATTCTGTATGCGTTCAAGTTTTGTCAGCTGACTCTTTAATATTGTAAGTATTCCAAGTCCATAATCTATCACCGACAGGATCACATGCTGGAACATTGTGAACAGCATTCTTTGTTTCATGCTCATTGCTGTCAAAATCTTGAGAACAAGATTTTTGGCATTTCACCGCAACTGCCTCGACATGATCTCTATAGGATAGGCTTCTATCGAAAGGGATATCCAGGTACCTTAGTTTGTTTTCTCTTTTGATGTTGCTTATAAGTGTGAAGCTTGAAACATCAATCAGCTCTTACAATTCTATTGTCCAGAGAGCACCACAAAACAGTCTTCTTTTCTGAGTTGATGACAGCTCCATGTTTGCACACCTGTCAGTCACTTTGTTTACTGTTGCCTGCAGCTTTTGGGCTATCGGTTGTCTATCATTCCGTTGCCTATATGCAAAAATGGTTTTCGTTTATTAATGAACTTATGTATGATATTCCTCTAACTGCACAGCTGTAGTGTAATCTAAAACTCGATAAACCAATCAGTTAGTAAGTAAATTTTACCCCACCAGGACATCACAAACTGCGATAAACACCTGATGACACAAAGTGCCACCATACGGACGAGGATCACCCGTGGAGAGGACCCAGAAACCGCTTTCAATCATGAGGTTATATTACGGCCCCCGGCAAAAGCCAGGGTGGGGTTTCAAAATAACAAAATATTGTGTCCCGCACGGGGGACGACGTCAACAATAGAAAGCAAATCAAGATGAGATGAAAGAACATTATGTCGGCGCCTTACAACAATTTGCGTGTATAATGGTTTTATGTCCCTTAGATAAATATATCACATTCCTAAATATTTTAGCTGATCTGTCAAATTCTTTCTACTTTTGTTGTCAGAGTTAATGTGGATAAAGATGTCGCCTTTTAAAATGTCATTTCGCATGACAAGAGGAGGATTAATGCGCGTTGAATTTGATTACTTTAAGTGCACACGTAGACACGTAAATTTCTGGATTTTTGATTTATTAGCAGCATTTGTCTTTGGTGCCTGAAAATATGGGTTTTGAACGTAGCTGGATAATTCCGACATATCGGATTTGATTTCTTTCTGTTTGATTGTTTTATGTTTATTTCGAGAATGGTACGAGCCCAGTTAGATCACAAACAGCCAACAAATCTTGGTGTTGGTTCGCGAAGTCCTGTAAAGGATATACAATTAACTTTTTTTTTAGGGTTTTAAATCACTATCACAGTCAACCAACAGGTTCTTTACATAACGTCACTCTCGTCACTGCATATCTCCAAGTCTCTCTTTCACTAATCAGCTCTCCAGCCTTATGTGCTTTCATAGCCAATGCCTCTTAAATATCTCGTATCCACTTTTCCGAGGATCTGCCCTTGTCCCGTTTTCGGGAAACTATACCCCCCATCACTGTTCAGTCCAGGCACGACCAGCTGCAGCTAACGGGAGGGAGGGGAGGGGGGGGGGGTGTTGTTGACGTCAACAGGTCGGGCTAACGATGCGTTAAATCAGCGGTTCTCAAACTGGGTGCCAAGACACTCTGGGGGTGCCGTGACAATAATCGAGAAAAGTCGGTTAAAAATTGTGAAATTATTAAAGGAAAAGTGTAAATACTTAAAAGTTAAAATTCTAATTGTCTTCCATAGCCACTGTCAAAAATAGTTTATTTTTTTCTTCGAAAACCGATAAGAACGCATCGTTAGCCTGACCCAGTGACGTCAACAGCACGACATGTCAACTGGAGCCGGTCATGGTCCAGGCCACATTGACCGTTCACATATCAATCACTTCAGCGTTCTTATTACCCGTCTTCTTGCTTCTTCTGCGTTCACGGGCTGAAAACTATAGCAGACATTTCTCGTTGCTCGTCCATCTCTTGAATTTGGTCCTGTTGCAGAAACTAAGTGTTGCGTGTACATTACAAATGTGGCTTAGTTGTTTGCAGACTCTTGGTTTCTTGCCTCTTGGGCAGACGTGTTCCGACTTCAAAGGATATCCCCAATTAGACCACTCCTACGACATGCTTTTTGGGAAGGCAGTGAATCTATTCTTGTTTTTCCCACATTGTTACCCCACAATCCACACGGGGAATTGATGAGTTCCCCAAAATCATATCTTTATTAACCCTTTCGCTGCAATGGACGAGATAACTCGTCTGCCCGGCAGACTGCTAAACACGAGATAACTCGGCTGCCATTTTCTGTGCCCTCACTGCTAAGGACGAGATATCTCGTTCTGGACATTTTTTTTACAGATTGCTAAGGACAGTAATTCTTGGGGGTGAAATAGCAATACACATTACCTTAATCTGATGAAACTGACCCGTTTACATACAATTAAAACCCTTATCACGTGCGTTTAGGTGTATTTAGATGCATTTCATGTTATACTGTTGCATTGTTACCATAGAAGCATTGTCGGTGAACGGTAATTTTTTTGCCCTGAAATATATTTCTGGTTTTCCGTTAGTCTAATTTTTTTTTTTTTAAATAAAAAATAACAAGAACATTAGTTTATTAAAAAAGAATTAATGGAGGTTTTTTTCAAGGAGTGATAGTAAGGATCACTTTGAAACGGTTGAGTTATATAAGCTGGGTACGCTAGCGGACACTTGTACTTCTGGCCGTGAGCAAGACTGACCATTGACCATTTGACCTAGTTATCTACATCGATTGGATTTGAAATGGATCCCAAATAACCAGAATAAAGATATAGTCACGTACTGACATGATGATTAATATTAATTTCCATTATATACTATACAACTGACATAAATCTGGTCTGGTCTGGTAGTCTCAGTTCCAGCTTCATAGCAAATGTGTTTGTTTATTAAAGTGCACAATACTGGTCTTTTTTCAGTTGATATTCATGTGAATTTCTAGTGTAGTTGGTATCACGTCTGCTTTACAATTGAAAGATCCAGCGTTCAATGCCTACATGCATTTTTTTAAATTTTAATTGTACATTTTAAATTTAAGCTTTTAGCATTTTAGGCAACAGATCACCGAAGTAACAATTAATTAAACATCCTGTCACGAGCGTTCAAGTGTATTTTGATGCTTTACACGTTATCCTGTTCCTTTGTGAAGCGTGGTTGGTGTACTGTGCATTTGTTATCGTGCAATATTGTGACTTTGGATAAGTCTACATTTCCTTCATACAAAATGGCAAGACAATTTATTGAAGTGGATGAAGAACTGAAAGAGTTTCTTTCGAGGAGTGATAGCGAAGATGACTTTGAAATGTGTAGTTCTGATAGTGAGCAGGACGATCTTACTGCGCCATCGACATCGACGGGACAAACCGGCGTGGCCGAGAAAAAGTTGTTTGCGAGTCCGACGTCCTCATCATCATCGGAATCAGAAGGTAGTGATGATAAAGTGCCATCAAAACGACATACAATTGATCAACTATCCTGGTCTTCCAACGACCTGCGACCCGATGTGCATACGTTTGATAACTCCAGCTCTGGTTGTCTTTTAGCTGCTGTGAATAAAAACAGCTCACTGCTTGATTTTTTTTTTTTTTTTACTTTTTTTTTTCACTGAATCGCTGGTGACTTTCATGGCAGATAAATGTAACAGATTCAGCAAGTTTGTCATTGAAAAGGGATCTGCTACCGTAAGCTCTCGTCTTTGCAGATGGACAGATATAGATTTGGACGAATTTTGTTGTTGTTATTGTTGCTGTGTGTCTACTCATGCCCAGAACAAAGAAACTCAAAATAAATTAGCACTGGACCAAAGACTGTATGCTGAGAACGCCCATGTTTATTTGCTTACTAAAGTGTTTTGTGTTTGCTTTGTAAGTTTGTAGTGTTTTCTTTTTGTTAATGAGTTTTCATGGTGTAGAAATAGCGCGTCTGACTTATCAGCGCAAAGTTCAACCACACGCCTTCAGAGTTTTTATTGTTGGTGTACAATTTTTACCCCGCGCCGCAAGCGCGTCTTCTGCTTTTGAAGGGAAAAACGGTTTTCAGTACAGGAGGAAAGATTAGCCCTCGCCTGGCTACAGTGGTTACGTTGGCTGGTGGAGGGCGTGGTAGCGAAAGGGTTAACAATCAGGATAATGAATAGGCTGCTGCTCCGCGTCGGGTGAGAAAGCAGAAGAAGAGTAAGAAAGGGAAGAAGGGAAGGAAAAGGAATAATAATAATAATAATAATAATAATAATAATAATAATAATAATAATAATAATAATAAGAAGAAGAAGAAGAAGAAGAAAAAGAAAAAGAAGAAGAAGAAGAAAAAGAGAAAAAAGTAAGAAGAAGAACACGAAGAAGAAGAAGAAGAACATGAAGAAAAATAGGAAGAAGAACATAAAGAGAAATAAGAAGAAGAAAAAGAAGAAGGAGAAGAAGAAGAAGAAGAAGAAGAAGAAGAAGAAGTAGTAGTAGTAGTAGTAGTAATAGTAGTAGTAGTAGTAGTAGTAGTAGTAGTAGTAGTAGTAGTAGTAGTAGTAGTAGTAGTACTAGTAGTAGTATCACGCATATAATGCTAGACTCAGTCATGACGCCTTCTACTTTTTTTTTTTACCTAGGACGTATTTCAGGCTGGGTCAAACCTGGCTGCCAGGTTGTTGTTTTTTTAATAGAAATGCGACTGGAAGAGGATTCAAATCCACGACCTTCGGTCTGACAGGCGGTGCTTGACACACAAAAAGAAGCTTGAACAAGAAGAACTAGGAGGAGGAAGATAATAAGAAGACGAAGCAGAAGAAGAAAAATAAGAAAATGAAGAAGAAGAAGAAAAAGAATATATTGTCTTTTTGTTGTTGTTGTATGTATACATTAATATATCTATATATACGAGCTTGTTAATTATAGACTTGGAAACTACTGAACCGATTGCTTTCACATTTTCACACAAATTGCCTTTGACTCAAAGCGGTTTTTTTTTGGGGGGGGGGGGGGTGTCAGAAAATCGCACGAACCACGAACTACTTAGCTTCAGCAACGGTCAAATAATTATTTGTTTCGCTGCCGGCCAGGATTTGTTTTTAGTTGATTGGCCATTTTTGACTGCAGAGCTCTTTTTTTAACTTTGCATTACTATATAATTTCATTTCAGCTATCCAGAGTCTTTGGTAGTGTAGTTGTAAATATTCTGCTTATCATTCAGGTGACCTGCGTTCGATTTCCCCCTAGGTGATAAAAAAATGTTGTAGCCCTTAAATAGGCGGCTGGCACGTTGTGTTGGGGTTTATGGCTAGGCTGCGATATCTACGCCTTTTTTTCCGTTTTAGGGGTTACAGCTAGCCTGCAATAGCGGCTACGTGATGCTCAATGGTCATGTCACGGGTAATCTTCCCTCGCCCTTGAGAGGGCCGTTGACACGTTGTGTTGTGGTTTACAGCTAGGCTGTGATATCTGACCTAAACTCTTCAGTCTTCTGTATTATAGTTGTAAGTATTCCACCCTTCACGCGGGTGACCGGTTTTTGATTCCCCGCTGGCTGATAATTGTTCTTTTTCCTTTAAAAGGGTGGTTGCCATGTTGTGTTGTGGTTCACAGCTAGGCTGCGATATCTGCGCCTTTCATCTAAAGACATCCGATTTCAGTTAAATCCCACTTAGTCTCCCCGCGACGCTTCTCGGTCATAAACTATTGGGCGATGACAGAAACTGTTAACTACGACGGCTTAGAGTCCAGTTTAGTTTGGGTCGACACAGATGTCAAGGTCAGTTAAAAATCGTCCTTGCGGAGAGGGAGAGATGACGGGTGCAGAGCATTTTTTTCCCGCTATTCGTGAGTACAGTGTACTATTTACTGTTAGTTCCATCACTGGTTAGGTGATGACGTTTTTTTTTCCTATGTCGGGGGAACAATTTAACTAAATAGTCCATGGCTTTGTTTTTAGTTGATTGGTCACATTCCACTGTTGAGCAGGGCTGCCAATAGATGCCCCCCCCCCCTTTAACTGACCAACAAACTGGCACCCCCCCCCCCCCCAAAAAAAAAAATGAGAATAGCTGAGGAAGGTGTATTAAAATATAAATAGTTAAGAAATTAGAACTGTAAAAGAAAGTAATAAACTCTCTGAGCTAACAGTGTCTGTCAACACCCCCCCCCCCTTTTTTTTTCCCCAATCATATCTCCCATTCAGAATGATTGATCAACTATCACGTGGCGACAATGTTAAAATACAAATAGTTAAGAAAGGAGAACTTTAAAATAATATTTAAAGCTCTCTCAGTTAACAGTGTCTGGCATCAGCCCCCCGTTAACACCCCCCCCCTCCCTCTCCCCCGTGATAATCATATCATTCTCAACGAAGTATGGGAAAGTCATTGCCTCATGAAATATTGTTGTTAAATTGAGCTTGGCATCCGTGTCCACCCAGATTAAAATGGGTAGCATTAATCTGTACTGAAAAGTAAATGTGGCCAGTGTAACAGCTACCACATCACCCCTCGAGTACCAGTACTACTGCTACCACTACCACCACCACCGTCACAACAACAACACTAACTAAACTGTGCCCCCACCCCTTTCCGCCACTTTTCTCCATCTTTCGCCCTCTCAAGCTTTTCTGGTGTCGAAACCGACTTCGGGAGCTGCGTGTCTCGAGGCATGGTGTCCGCCTCGAGTGCTATGGGTTCAGGGTTCAATCCCCGGTACGTGCTAGGATTTTTTCACGTGGACTTGGATTTCTAGTAATTCCCTCTGGTCTATGGGTAGTGAGATCTTACGCCCATGTGCATTGTTGTGCACATAAAAAAAAATCCCTTGGTAGTTAGAAATCGAAAAGAGTAGCCAAACAGCGCTGCCCTGGCAAAAATTTAGAGTCAAAAAGCTACCCAAACTATTTCAGGATTCTCGCCGGTGCTACAGAGCCTGTGCACTGTGCTGAGCTTTTTCGGACTCAGACTTGGGTTCGAACAAGATGAAATCACTTATGGGTTTCTACCCGTGTGCCGTAATGTTAATCCATTGTTCAAACCTCAAAACCTCAACCGTCTTAAGTGTCACATATCACTCCTGTCGCGTGCCTAATGTAAGGATTTCTCCTTCAGAACCAACAGCACTCAGAGATAATTATGTTGAGTCGTTTGGCTCGTATTGGTCTAAGGGATTCCCCGTGGCCAATATACGCTCACTTATCTCTGGAGTAGGGCAACTCAAGTATTGGCACTACAAAATATGTCAGTATATGGATACAATATTTCTAGGCACACTTGGCTGGACACCCCCACTACTTACTAAAGAAAGCCCCCAGGTTAGGGATAGTTCAATATCATAACCATGTTAACACATATAATGAAGATACATACACACACAACTGCTAAACACTTAAGAAGGTGACATAGAGAAACCTAAGTCAGCCATGAAAATGAATGCATGTAATCAGTATATTATGGATTTACATATAATAATGACGTGAATTCCAGCTATCAGTGGAAGAATCTCAGCAAATAATGTCTAGATCCCAAGGAAACTATACAGACAGCCGGTCCTGGAGGTGACTATATGTCATCATTGGGAAACATAGGAGCTGTGAGGGAAAAAAACAGCACATGAAGCATCAGACTTAGCTTCTCTCCTTTCTGACTATGATGCCTCCATCAGCTCCGGATGATTCGACTGTCTTTGACTCTGGGAATTCTGCTCCACTGGATCAAGTATTAAGAGAGTACCTCGCCAGAGGACACAGCACTGTACTGGCACCCAGCAAATCTCTATCACTAGTTAGGACATACAAGGTCTTTGAGCTATACTAAGCTCTATCACTGATAGTCTGTTTGAGTTATGAGCTCCAGCATATTGATGATGTCAGGAACCTTCACAGGTGTTAGCTGGTGGGTAACAGTTAGTTTAGGGTTGTTTGATTGATTGATGGGTGTTGGTTGGACTGTGAAACTTCTGCCAGCTCCTCACAAAGGATACATCCTGTCAAGAAAATCACTCAAAATTAGTCATCACCAAGAGGGTAACATCTTGACAGGAAAGACAGAACAAGCATCAGTCATCAACCCCCATCTGCTTACTCCCCCCTGCTCTCCTGTTTCATTCCTCAGAATGTCTTTCCAGACCAAGAGACATAAGTCTCCTATATTCATCTGTCTGTTTAGTGCAAGAGAAGGCAAGTCAGATATACAGTGGAGATAGATAGAGTGTTCTAACACATATATCACTCTCTCTCCCCCTCCCTCTGCACACAGACACCAATATTTACTGTCAGTACATTTATTCCTTACACTCCCCAAAAACCCGTCTTAGCATTCCTTGATCTGGGTCAAACACACTCATACACTGGTCGACACAGTCCTGACCTAATTCTGGCCCCCTTTGGTATGCACAAATTTCATTAGTTAGTTTAAAAAGAACACACTTGCAAGGGTGTTAATTTTACCAGTATGGGTGGTTATTGGGGGCATAAGCTATTTAGTCTGTACAGGGAAAGGTCTACGTTCGAATCCGCTTCTCTAGCGATCAAGAACGGTCGAACTAAGTGTGATCACACAGCCGATACTGATTTCTCTACAGCAGTGACTACTTTACAGACATCATTTTAGGTACTCGTAAACTATAATTAACTTACCCAAGCATATGTAAAAACTGAGACATTCCAGATCGCCTTGAAAAATGAAATAATACAGGCATAGATTGACACGTCTGGACGCTAGGAAGCTGGCAAAGAGAATAGCGTCACTTAGACACTTCAGGCGTTGGTACAAAAAGAAGTCCCTAGTATACATGGGCAAGGAGTAAATCGGTTTCCACGAAACCTCAAATAACTCCCTTAATATATATCAAAGATATATACATTTAAAAGTGGAGTTTAGTTAAAGTAACCAGAAAAGGTAGACATAATAATGTTGTCCAATAAAGGCCTATATATATAGATATAAGGGACTATATCTTTCCGGGCGAGTCCAAGTTTGAATTTTGTGAAGATTTACAGGTAAGTTAGGTTACCAGTCTTACAGACTGATGTGTAATGGTTTATCATTTCACGACATTAAGCCTCCCTTTTTTTATGACGCACACAATGGACTAATCGAACTCTTGACGCAGGCACATCTTTCTGAGTCAATTCCTTCCAGCGCGTCTATATTTGATAAGCAGACCATTGCTAATGAGCCATAGATATTAAACATACTTGATAAGATGTTGCTTGAGATATCTAGAGGTTTAAAATAATGTAATCCTCTGATTCGCTAATGTTTCTTTCATAAATACGAGTACACCTCCCTGCTGTTTGTAAGCTGATCTATCAATTCTTTGATTAATTGTATTCAAAGAGAATACGTCTTTACTATGATCTTTTCATCCTTGTTGTGTCGTGTTTAGTTATTATAATTACTATTCATTATTTCTTATTTCACACCAAGAAAGGGTCTCGATTTAGAAATTTTAAATTAGATTCTTTAAACTGCCCACGTAAATTTAATGGCAAAGTTTTTAGATTGTGCTGTAATCCTTCATTATTCATGTTAATGTATTGGCTGTATTATCTCCTTTAGGGGCGAATATATTTATAATTAACTTGTTCAGTGTGAATGCAGATATGTAGGTGAAAATAGGAATACAAAAAGACACGAGGTCTTTTAATATCATTAGGAAATATGTGGCGCGGTGATTTCTGTCACAGGCATGAGGCAAAGTTAAGTCTGATGTGAGGTGTATAAGGAGATACTCCGTACCCCACTCGGGCGCCAGTCCTTCACTGTTCTGGTTTTACGGAACCTCATGCAAGACTCCTGCTGCACGTCCCCGTCGTGCGCAACGGATAATGTCTCAAATGAGCATTAACAGATTTGGCAGGGGATCTCGGAGCTGGCGGCCCCTAGAGGTGTAGTGTCCTTTCTGGCTCTTACCAGCCCGCCCCCAAACGCATGGGTGAAAAGTCTAACAAAACTCAAAAATTGCTTGCTTGATGTACCATCAAATGACAACTCTTGGTTAAAATTCGGGAGCGAATGGAAAACTGTGCTGCTGAGACTCAACCCTGACCGAGAGATTTACCCGCAGCCAAGACGTGTAACATCTCTTGTGGGCGACTTCTCGCAGCAAGATCCTACCTACGTACATCCTCAATCCTCAGTGTCGTCGTCACCGCGCTGAGGTACACCACGGCAGCAACTTTTCATATGCTGGTTTGGAAATAATGTCCGACAAAATTATACCCCACGGCACACATGCAAGCTCAGAGTCCGACGATCATAATTCGTACCGATTAGGAAAAGTCCGAATGTCCGTATCCACTGGTCCAACTCGCCCGAGTGTTGGGACCAAACAGGTGAAGCCACGCCTGACGCATTTTGCTTCCCCATTCTGTCGTGCTAAGGGCACAGCTAAAACAACGTTAAAGGTGTCTAACGTAAGATGAAAAAGAATGTACCTATTTGTGTGGCCACAAACGTCCTAGACCTGCGGGCTGCTGCCCGCTGATCTCCGGAGAGCGCAGCCTTGTAGTGCGGGAAGCTCAATACATGGTTGTGAGGTAAAGTCATGGACAGGACGTGACGATTTCTTGGGTGAGCCCAGAACCAGAGCATCATGTGTCGGCTCTGCATTTATGGAAGCGTCCTTGGATGGCGGGGAATGCCCATGATCTGCCCCTGCCTTCCCTTGAGGGCTGAAAACTCTACATAGAGCTGCCCTAAGGACAACATTCCGGGGGCCACACCTGTTAAAAGTCAAAGAGGACACCACACAAATGAGGAAACATCTCGACCCACACAAAACAATGGCCACAGTCAACCTAGAAATAGGCTTGACGTCTTCCTCCGAAGTCGGAGTACATCTGCCGGAGAGGCGGGGAACGAGAACTGCAAACAAATAAGCCAGTAAAACGGATGTACACGCAAAACTCAGGTCAAGGTAAAAGCCAAAAGTCCATTTTGGACGAACAACCGCGACTTACCGCCGGAATTCACAGCCGGTGAACAAGAAGAAGAAGAATTAGGAAATATCTCCCGTGTGGATTCTGGGGCGCCATAGTAGGGTCAACCAAAATATACCCACTGCCCCTCCAACAAGAATGTCGTAAAATGGACTTCAGTCATGTTCCAGAATCTGAGTGTTACGTGTGCATCCGTTTGAAAGACCTGGCTAATTCGTATGCAGACTGTTGGTTCCTTGACTCTCAGGCAGATGCACTCCGAATTCGAAGGAAGCTCACAATTAGTAGACTCTTACGACATGCTTTTGGGTAGGCAGTGGGTCTATTTTTTTCCCCCTATAATAGCGCACGGAACCCACACGGGGAGGACTATATTCAGTCCGCGAGGTCGAGAGGATTGCACTGTATAGAACAAAGTAGGTTACTAGACTGGGAGCCACGTATGAAGTGTATATCACAACATCAAGATGATGATGATGAGGTAGAGAGGATTGCACAGTAGGGAATAAAATAGGTTACTAGACTGGGAGCCACGTATGAAGTGTCTATCACAACATCAAGGTGATAATGATTAAATATAAAATACATGGCGCTAGTGTCAAATCAGTAACGCTTTCTGGAGCTAAAACATTGAAGATACTTAAATAATTGCTAATATATATATATATATATATATATATATATATATATATATATATATATATATAATATATATATATATATATATATATATATATACATATATATATATATATACATATATATATATGAGAGCATGCATCTTCCCTGTAGCAACATACTGATGTGAGTCGTGGACTACTCCGAGTCATTAGGAAATAAAATAAAGGCTTTTGAGCTGAAATTCTACAGACAGATTCTCAGAATACCATGGACAAAGAAGAGAAGAAATACTAGCATTTTAATATATCTAAACATCAAAGAAGATTGGCTAAAAAAACAGCTTCTTGTCTCGAAAGAAAAAATAATTTGATCATATCAAGCGCCAATATGTTTTGAAAAAAAAAAATTAATAGCAGAGTCCATGGTACCAGAAAGGAGTGGCAGGGGCCGACCAACACTAAGATAGGCACATGATGTAGGTGACTCCTACGTACGTCAATGTACGTCAAACGACAGAGCTGGCCAGAGCCTGAGTTTCTTTCATGCAGACCGTGATAAGAGCAACGTTCTGCAAAGGACCGACTATATGATATATATATATATATATATATATATATATATATATATATATTATATATATATATATATATATATATATTATATAAATCAATGTTGTGTGTTTTGTTTCACCCCGATAGACTCGGAAACTACTGAACCGATTTAGCTGAAATTTTCAGGATATGTTTGTTGTGATACCGGATTTTGAACCGTCGTGGTTTGAAATTCAACCTGTCACTGTTAGAGAAAGGTGACCACAATTAATGCCAAAATATACGCAACTAATATTTATAACTTTAGTGATTTCTAATTATAGCCACGTTAGTAATTGCGCATGCGCCGTATTTACCACTCGCCGGCGAGTTACGTGCAGCCAACGCCTTCTCTAATACTAATACATAGAGTAGGTCGTGGTACAGCAAACAAAACTATCTATATATTTGCCACAATAACCATATTAAACACGATTTCTATTTTCTGTTTTTTTTTTCAAACAACCTTCGATGGGGGGGGGGGGGGGGGGGGGGGGCAATCGAGGACTATCTCGACGTCGGGGAGACAGTGACTGCGACATTAACTTCATTAACCATGTTAGACACGTGCGATTTCTATTTCATTAATATATCTGGAGTATCTGTCTACGAGAAAACAATTGCCTGCGGTTTTTGAATTGTGTTTTAATCGCGACACAGTGGTAGGGACAGCATATGTCTAATAGTTGTGTTCTCTTTTCGTTGCTCCGATTAAGTGGCTGCTTGGTCGAATGGTTAGAACACTGGATTCAAGTGCGGTAGACCTGGGTTCGAATCCGCAGTAGTAAGTTAATTTTTTTTACCCCGGACTAAAATAATATCCTCATCTGCTCTGTCGTGGTGACAGCACTAGCCATGTTGCCTTAATATTAAAAAAAAAAAAAAAAAAAAACCAGTAAATGGGTAAACCATTTGATAATTAATTTGACCATTTCGCATACTTATGATTGCATTGTTAAACTTTAAGATTGCATGGTTACGCTGAAATTTTATAGATTTTTCATTTATTTTCATTTAGATTTAGTTATTTCATCTGTGTTGGAATTTTAAGCTGTGCTGTTTACAATGGCGTTCATTTCCTAATTTATGGTGTTTTTTTTCCTGTGTTCATTTGCTTTTCAAGTGTTGTTTTTTTTTCCTCCCAACTACTTCAATGTGGGAAGAGTTGTCGGTTGAATTTGGGGGGGGGGGGGGGGGGAACTATTACTGAGAGAGCTTTAAGTCACACTAACTGCTTTACCCCTTAAAGTAGCAGCAGCAGTAATAGTTGTGGTTGGGCTGTTTTTACACCATAGTGCTCTCATGTGAAGACCGCCGTAAGGTTATGGCGTTCTTCTGTCGTCGGCAAGTGAAATTATACATCCTAACCTGACCAGTCTGTGGCGACAGCACTAGCCATGCGGAACCAAATCTTCTGGCTCACGACTCTCTGTCTACTCCGATGGTAACACAGATAGCAGTGACATTATTTTAGTAGTTGTACTGGTACTTGAAAAAGTAGTCCAAGAGTTTAGCAAACGCATACTGCAGGCAGCCCTAGAAGCAGTTCCAAGAGGTGCGCGTAAACAATACAAACCGTACTGGAATTGCGATCTGGAGCAACTGCACAACAATATGGAAACAGAAAGAAAACAAGCTGAGACCAGACCTTGTCAAGAGCAGTTTAACAACTACCAACATTCAAAGGCCAAATTTCAAAGAGCCAAACTGCAGGCTAGACGGAGAAGCTGGCAGGAAAAGACAAAGTCTCTAAACTTCGAAAGAGACACAAGGAAGTTGTGGAGGTTAATTAAGCAAATTAATGATGAGAATACAGGAAGAAATGGTAATATTGCACTATGCAAAGAGGGGAGCCATCCTAACAAGAAAACAGGCAGCTGACCACTTTGCAGATTCCTTTGCAGAAGACAGCAACATTAATGTCAGCCTAGAGAAAAGCGAGAGGTTCAAGAAAACAAACAACATACAAGACAACAGAAATAATTCCTGAGGCACTGGTGGCAGCATTTACATCCAGCGAGTTAGAGTTAGCAATATCAAAGCTGAGAATGGGAAAATCACCTGGAACTGATGGAATCACCAACGAAATGATCAAGAACCTTGGAACAACTGCCAAAATAAAGCTGCTACAGGTCTTTAATCATTGTTGGACCAGCGGCAACGTTCCTCAATATGGAGAGAAGCAATCACAATACCTCTGCTTAAACCAGGAAAAGGACAGTTCTGATGCCTCCAGCTATAGACCGATCAGTCTTACCAGCTGCCTCTGGTAAAACAATGGAACGTATTGTCAACCTTAGGACTCCAATGGTACTTGGAAAGTGAAAACATTTTCACGCCGCAGCAGGCAGGATTTAGACAGTGCTACTCCACAGAAGACCAGACAACTTACCTTTCACAAGAAATTGAGGATGCCTTCCAGGAAAAGAAGCTAGTGCTAACGGCATGGATAGATCTGAAGAAAGCTTTTGACAAGGTCTGGAAAGAAGGTCTACTGAAGAAACTGAGAGACAGCAGGGTGAATGGGAGTATGTACAAATGGGTGAAAGCATACTTATATAACAGAAGATCCCGAGTACAGATAGATGGACTTAGAGTAAGAAAGTTTGCTGCGCCATGGCGTTCAACAAGGAGGTGTCCTGTCCCCCACACTCTTCCTAGTCTATATCAACGACCTGCTTTCTGAACTACCCCATGGAATTAAAAGCTGCAATGTATGCTGATGACTTGGTACTCTCTGTGTACAAATGAAAATGCGACAGTGGCCAACCAATTGCTACAAAGAGCCATAGATGCAATGGCTGATTGGGCCGACAAATGGTGTGTCAGCATCAACATAGGCAAATGCAGCACCACCCTATTTACCCTTTCTCCTAAACAAAAATCAGGTGTCATGCACATAAATGGAGTACCCCTGAGAGAGGATAAGGAGCCCACATACCTCGGCGTAACGTTTGATGATAGATTAACATGGAGAAAACACATCAACAAGGCAGCAACCAAAGCCAGAAGGAGGGTAGCCATTCTGAGAAAACTAAGTGGAACCACATGGGGTGCTAGCGGGAAAATACTTAGAAAAGTTTACCAACAAAGTGTTCGACCACATCTTGAATACGGATCATCAGCATGGAGTTCGGAATCAAAAACTACATTGCAAGAATTAGACAAAGTGCAAAATCAAGCACTCAGAGTTACCACAGGCAGTATGAAATCAACACCTATAGCTGTGATGAAGAAAATGGGGATGACCCAAGCACTGAGTGAACGCAGAGACACCAAGATGCTTTTACAAGCAGAAAAGTTTCCCTTAGTATGCCAGTCACCCTATGAATGAAAGATTCAAAAAATTAGCTTTGGGACGACTAAAGAGAAGTAGTTTTATCCACCAGGCAAAACGGCTCGGCAGACAAACACCTGATTTACCTGCACTGATAGATCCTTAAATGCTGTCCCAGAACGGACCCCCCTGGAGAGAGGAGTATAAGGTTTCCAATACACATCAAGACTGAAGTGAAGGGGTTATTTGACAAGGAAGAAACAAAACAGTGTGCAGCGCAAAACACCACCCTCAGTCTACTTGATGATGAATACCCGCAGAACCTTTGGTCGTGTTTACACAGATGGGTCAGCAGAAAGCGCAGTCAGAAACGGAGGTGCGGGAGTGTACATTTTGAGTATCCTAATATACCAGGGATACAGCCAAATTACCAACAGGAAAGCACTGACACAACTATGATGCAGAAGTCAAGCCATCAAGATAGCGGTAGAGAACTACTAAATACAGGGTATTTTTCACAACCAGTGGTATTCCTGACAGATGCAAAAGCAGTACTTCAGTCACTCCAGTCTGAAAATTACCAAGCATACGGTCACTATTATCCGAACTAGGCAACCGCTGTAAATTAGTAATGCAGTGGATACCTTCCCACTGTGGAGTTCCCGGAAACGAAAAAGCTGATCAACTAGCTAAGGAAGGTGCAACTGAAGAACAACCTGACACATACCAGTCTCTTATCAACAGAAGAAGAGAATGATCAAATCAACATCAGAATGCCACCGAAACTGGCACAAGAGATTACCATATTATGGACAGACCGAGAGCAAGTCATTATCCTTCGCCTTAGAACAGGGCCCAATCGACTTCGCGCCCACATGTACAACAAATTTAAGATTGGCCAATCAGCCATGTGTACTTGTGGACTGGCACCTGAAACAACAGATCACGTCCTTCAAGACTGTCCCAGATTCAGCGCTTTCAGGCAAAACCTTTGGCCAAAAGAGACACTTGTGGAAGTCAAACTTTACGGGCCGCTTAGTGAATTACAAAAGACAGTGAAATTCATACTAGAGACAGCTTTGCAGATATAGATAATTTATTTCTTGCGAACGAAAGAAGAAGAAGAAGAAGTCCAGATGGACAGGGATGTCAATGTCAGTTACAGCAACAACAAAATATCGCCAGTTAGTGATTTTCAAATCCTTCGAAGAGGGAGAGAGCAGTAGTCGGTGGAAGAGGGGAGGGGAGGGGGTAATGACTTAAATTTAAGAGAACTTAAAGAGCTTTACACTGATAACCAAATAACCACTTTTGTAACCAGTTTTATTAGCTGTGGTTTAGCTGTTGCTCTGTACATCGCTAGCGTGAAGCGAAGACACATTTCTATGTTCTCTATTTTCCATGTAGTCAAATTACGCCACAGCAACGCGTGGCCGGGTACAGCTAGTATATATATATATATGAGGTTTGAGGT
>CAJHNH020005118.1:0-25725 GCA_905116865.2 Candidula unifasciata | reverse complement strand
ATGTATGACGGGTGTCCGTTTGTGTGATTGTATATGTGTGTATGTATGTGGGTGTCTCTGTATGTGTGATTGTATATGTGTGTATGTAGTGGGTGTCTGTTTGTGTGTGATTGTATGTCTGTGTGTATGTATGTTGTGTGTCTGTATGTGTGATTGTATATGTGTGTATGTATGTGGGTGTCTGTATGTGTGATTTGTATATGTGTGTATGTATGTGGGTGTCCTGTATGTGTGATTGCATATGTGTGTGTGGTGTGTGGTATCTGTATGTGTGATTGTATATGTGTGGCTGTATGTATGTATTGTGGGTGTCTGTATTGGGATTTCTATATGTGTGTATGTATGTGTTGTGTCTGTAGTGTGTGTTTGTATATGTGTGTATGTATGTGGGTGTCTGTATGTGTGATTGTATATGTGTGTATGTATGTGGGTGTCTGTATGTGTGATTGTATATGTGTGTATGTATATGGGTGTCTGTATATGTGATTGTATATGTGTGTATGTATGTGGGTGTCTGTATGTGTGATTGTATATGTGTGTATGTATGTATGTGTCTGTATGTGTGATTGTATATGTGTGTATGTATGTGGGTGTCTGTATGTGTGATTTGTATATGTGTGTATGTATGTGGTCTGTATGTGTGTGTGATTGTATATGTGTGTGATGTATAGTGGGTGTCTGTATGTGTGATTGTATATGTGTGTATGTATGTGGGTGTCTGTATGTGTGATTGTATGTGTGTGTATGTATGTGGGTGTCTGTATGTGTGATTATATATGTGTGTATGTATGTGAGTGTCTGTATGTGTGATTGTATATGTGTGTATGTATGTGGGTGTCTGTATGTGTGATTGTATATGTGTGTATGTATGTGGGTGTCTGTATGTGTGATTGTATATGTGTGTATGTATGTGGGTGTCTGTATGTGTGATTGTATATGTGTGTATGTATGTGGGTGTCTGTATGTGTGATTGTATATGTGTGTATGTATGCGGGTGTCTGTATGTGTGATTGTATATGTGTGTATGTATGTGGGTGTCTGTATATGTGATTGTATATGTGTGTATGTATGTGGGTGTCTGTATGTGTGATTGTATATGTGTGTATGTATGTGGGTGTCTGTATGTGTGATTGTATTTGTGTGTATGTATGTGGGTGTCTGTATGTGTGATTGTATATGTGTGTATGCATGTGGGTATCTGTATGTGTGATTGTATATGTGTGAATGTATGTGGGTGTCTGTATGTGTGATTGTATATGTGTGTATGTATGTGGGTGTCTGTATGTGTGATTGTATATGTGTGTATGTATGTGGGTGTCTGCATGTGTGATTGTATATGTGTGTATGTATCTGGGTGTCTGTATGTGTGATTGTATATGTGTGTATGTATGTGGGTGTCTGTATGTGTGATTGTATATGTGTGTATGTATGTGGGTGTCTGTATGTGTGATTGTATATGTGTGTATGTATGTGGGTGTCTGTATGTGTGATTGTATATGTGTGTATGAATGTGGGTGTCTGTATGTGTGATTGTATATGTGTGTATGTATGTGGGTGTCTGTATGTGTGATTGTATATGTGTGTATGTATGTAGGTGTCTGTATGTGGGTGTCTGTATGTGTGATTGTGTATGTGTGTATGCATGTGGGTGTCTGTATGTGTGATTGTATATGTGTGTATGTATGTGGGTGTCTGTATATCGGATTGTATGTGTGTGTATGCAAGCATGCATGTGTAGGTGTGTATGTATGGAATGTATGTCTGTGCATGTATATCTATGTATGTATGTGTGTTTTATGTCTGTGTATGCATGTAGGTGCGTGTATGTATGTATTATGTATGTCTTATATGAGTGTATGCAAGAGTATGTGTACGTGTGTGGGTGTGTGTTTGAGTGTATAAGATTGTGTATTCATGATGTGTGTATGCATTATTCTATAATGTATTTTTCCTAATCTAGTGTCATAAACTGGGCTAACAAATGGGGCCTCGAAGTAAACAAGAACAAAACTGTAGCAACACTCTTCTCATTGTCTACAAAGGAGGAAAAGTTTACATTAAAATTCAACAATGATGGTGTTCCACGCTCCAATACTCCAACCTTCCTGGGAGTCAAGCTTGACAGTCGTCTAACATGGAAACGTCACATACTAGAAACTAACAAAAAAGCTATGAGAAAACAATGTGTGATGAAGAAATTGGCAGGCACCACTTGGGGAGCAGACAGTTGTATCTTGAAGCAGGTATACACCGGCACAGTCAGACCAACTCTCGAATACGCATCATCGTCATGGATAACAGCAGCCCATTCCAATAAACAGATACTAGACAAAACGCAAAATAGAAGTCTGCGTACAATTCTGGGAGCCATAAAATCTACACCTATTGTAGAAATGGAAAAGGCAGCCAACATCATCCCCTTAGAAGAAAGAAGAAGGACAAAAGCTATTCTACATGCTGAAAAAATGAAGAGAATGCTAAACCACCCATTACACGAAAAATTGGCAGCCAGGACAAAAAACCGAATATAGCGCACAAACCTAAACCATCTAACTAAGGAATTTGGAAAGTCATTCTCTTCACTACTTAACCAACAATGTACACCTGAAGAGTTATCTTTCGATCTCTGGGACTCCGAATTATTGACACTCAATGTGTCAACATCCATCCCGAACCTGGGAAACAAAGATGCTGAGCCCGCTTTAGTGAAGAAAGCACTCACAATGGAACACCTCAACATGTTCCCACAGGACAGCTGGACGAGAATCTACACGGATGGATCAGCAAAAGAGGCAACTACGAATGGTGGGGCAGGTGTTTACTTAAAACACCCAGATGCCACTACTGTGTCCCTAGCAGCCCCCACCGGACGAACTTGCTCTAACTACAAGGCAGAGCTCTCAGCCCTTTTGATGGCAGCGCAGTATATGAACAATCTGCAAATTACCGCAGGCAGGATAGTTTTTCTGACTGTCTCACTGTCAGCTATACAGGCCCTAGAGTCCAAACCTACCGACAGCACACTACAAAGTCTAACACAGGAACTTGCTATGTTGTCAAATAAGGCAGAAATTCACTTGCAGTGGATTCCGTCTCACTGTGGCATCAAAGGCAATGAAAGCGCAGATGCTTTAGCCAAGGAAGGCAGTAACAAACCACAGACCTACCAGCCACTATCTTTTCTAGAAGTCAAAACTCTCATTAAGAGAAAATCAGATACAGATTGGAAAACCAACACTGGTTATAACTACGGAAAAGATTTTCTGAAACACTTGAACAGAACAGACCAAGTCACATTTTTTCGCTTACGCACTGGACACTGCAGACTCAATAAACACTCACATAAATTAGGTATGAGCCAAACAGCTCTCTGCCAGTGCCTTCGTGCTGAACAGACTCCAGAACATATCCTGCAAGACTGTCCTCTCCTGGCGGAGCTGCGGAGCGACATATGGCAACACCCAGTAGAACTGACAACTAAGCTTTGGGGAAACCTAAGAGACCTTGAAAAGACATCCCAGTTTATGACCCACAGTGGATTATGCGCATGACCAGAGATCGCTGAAGAAGAAGAATATACATATGTGTGTGTATATGTATAAAACATGAATTATTGATAACAGGCATTGGTACTCTGAAAGATGAGTGCTTAGAAGGCGTTCCCAATTTGTAACCTTTTGAAAATAAAGTTTGTTTGTTCGTTTGTTCTTCTTCTTCTTCTTCTTCTTCTTCTTCTTCTTCTTCTTCTTCTTCTTCTTCTTCTTCTTCTTCTTCTTCTTCTTCTTCTTCTTCTTCTTCTTCTTCTTCTTCTTCTTCTCCTTCTTCTTCTTCTTCTTCTTTATTATATTGTTGTCGTCTGGCATGGATAATCATGTTTTTTTACATTTTGTAACCTCGAATAGCTTGCATTAGTTTGTGTACTGATTTTGTCAGGGTCTTGATAACATATTGTCTGGACAATGCTGTAAATCTTCATATATTCGACAGGGTTGTAGATAATTATCTCTTCGTCACAGTTCTAATTAATAAGCTTTTTCAATAAAGTTTATGCTTACCACCTGTTAAGCACTTGGGTTGTGATGTATTTAGCTGTTAGTTCTGATATATTTGTATGTTTTGACTTTTTTACATACCCAGTCACATGGCCTTCGTTAGACAGCATCTTTGGGAAGTAGTAAAAACGGGAGATCTTCCGGTAATGGTTAAGCTTTTATTTATCACTGCCTACCTACATGCGGTCTAGGAAATTTAGAGGGAGCTTTAAATGAAAACCTGAGAAGTAGGATAGAAATGACGAAAAACAAGTTAGTGTCTTGTAACTAGTCCATATCGTTTGTATAGATGTCAAGAGTGTAAGCTTGTGACGTTGCATGGTACCTTGTTAATGATTATGTAAATTTGTTCGCCACTTTTGACATGCACCAAAGCGCGGCAGCATTCTATTCATCGATTTGTTTTTTAGTCATTCGGGGGTGCAGACTATAGACATTCATCGTAAAATGAAGGTCCATTGTTGCGATACATGCCTGTCGGTCCAGTAACTGTGTCAGCGAAGCAGGAAGTTTAAAAACGGCGTGACTTCTGTGACAGCCTGTTCACTACTGTGTCACTCTTATTGAGTAGTGACACCAGAGTTGATACCGAATCTATATTAATAAAAATGTTAATTTTCCGATGTTGTTAATTATAAACTCGGAAACTATTGAACCGATTGCTTTAAAATTTTCACGCAACATTGCCTTTGACTCAAAGCGTGATTTTTTGTAAGAAAATCGCACAAACCAAGAACGACATAGCTCCAGCAACGGTCAAATCATTATTTGTTTCGTTGCCCGCCCGGATTTGTTTTCAATCGATTGGCCACCTTTGACTCTGTAACACCAAACTTCACATTATTATTATATACTTTCATTTCTACCAGTTGCATAGTATTCAGTAGCGTAGTTAGTTGTAAGCATTTCGTTTTTTACTCGGGTGATAGGAGTTCGATTCCCCGCTGGGTGATAAAATAATTTTTTTTTGGGGGGGGGGGGGGGAGGGGGGGGGGGGGGGGGGGGGGTTCCCATAACTGGGTGGCTGCCAAGTTTTGTTGTGGTTTATAGCTAGGCTGCAATATCTAGGCTTTTTTTCGTTCGATTTGGATGTTTACAGCTAGCCTGCAATAGCGGCGACGTGATGCTCAATGTTCATGTCACGGGTAATATTCGTTCGCCCTTGATAGGGTGGTTGGCACGTTGTGTTGTGGCTTACAGCTAGACTGCGATATCTGACCTCAAGTCTTCAATCTTCGGTAGTAGAATTGTAAGTATTCCACCCTTCACGCGAATTACCGGTGTTCGATTCCCCGATGGGTGCCAATTTTTCTTTTTCCCCTTTAGGGGCGATTGGCACGTTGTGTTGTGGTTTACAGCTAAGTTGCTACATCTGCGCTTTACGCCCAATGTCATCTGATTTCAGTATAGTCTAAATTAGCCTCCCCCGACGCTTCACTCGATCAAAAACTATTCGTTGATGACAGAAATTGTTAACTAAGGAGGCTTACGGTCCAGTGTTTGGTTTGGGTCGACACGGATGCCAAGGTTAGTTAAGTATTGTCCCTTCGGAGAGGGAGATATGACGAGTGCGGGTTTTTTTTTTTTTTCCCTCTTTTTGTGAGTATTGTGTACTTTTGTTTTTTAAATCACGGAATATTACTGTGGGTTCTGCCACTGGTTAGGTGATGGTTTTATGTGGTTTGAGTTTTATGTCGGGGACACACTTAAACTTTACAGTCTGTGGCGACAGCATGTGGCGCCATCACGTCTGGCTACAACGACCTTTACAGACAGTAGTGACCGTGCGGTAGCCGTAGTACTAGTACTCGATGGGTTATGTGGTAGCTGTTAACACTTGTCACATTTACTTCTCAGTGTCTTGGTGGACACGGATGCCAAGCTCAATTTAACAACAATATTTCGTCAGGCGATGACTTTCCCATACTTCGTAGAGGATGATATGATTGTCACGGGGGGGGAGGGGGAGGGGTGGGGGGAGGGGGTGTTGAGGGGGTTGATGCTAGACACTGTTAACTGACAGAGCTTAAAACATTATATTACAGTTCTCATTTCTTAACTATTTCTATTTTAACAATGTCGCCGCATAGTAATGTTTCAATCATTCGGAGAGGGAGATATAATTGGGCAGATGCTTGAGTTCTTGGTAGCGTTGTTGTATATTTTGCGTGTTACGCGGGTGACCGGCGATCAATGCCCCGCTGGATGATTAAATATTTTTTTCTTGCTTTAACTAAGCGGCTGTCACGTTGTGTTGTGTTTTACAGCTAGGCTGCGATATCTACTTCTTTTTTCCGCTCGGTTTGGGGGTTTACAGCTAGCCTGTGATGTTGGTCATGTCACGGGTAATCTTTGTTCGCCCTTGAGAGGGCAGTTGGCACGTTGTGTTGTGGTTTACAGCTAGGCTGCGACACCAGACCCAAACTCTTCAGTCTTAGGTAGTATAGTTGTAAGTATTCTGCCCTTCACGCGGTTGACCGGTGTTAGATTACCCACAGGGTGTTAATTTTTTTTTTCTCAAGAGGGCTGTTGGCCTGTTGTGTTGGGGTTTACAGCTAGGCTGCGATATCTGCACCTTTCGCCCAAAGACATCCGATTTCAGTAAAGTCTCACGTATCCTCCCCGTGACCCTTCACTCGATCATAAACTATTCGTTGATGACAGAAGCTGTTAACTAAGACTGCCTACAGTCCAGTTTACTTTGGGTGGAGACGGATGCCAAGGTCATTTGACATTGGTCCCTTCGGATATGGGAGATGACAGGTGGGGCTTTTTATTTCCGTTATTTGTGAGTATAGAACGGACTATCACTGGTTAGGTGATGGAGTTATTATTTTTTTTTTCTTAATTGGGAGCTCAATTACACTAAACAGTCCGTGGCGACAACATGCGGCGCTAACTCCTCTGGCTACACCGACCTGCACAGACAGTAGTGACTGTTTTTTGTTTTTGCTTTGAAGGTGGTGGTGGTAGTGGTAGCAGTAGTACTGGTACTGGATGGATGATGTGGTAGCTGTTACACTGGCCACATTTACTTCTCAGTACAAATTAATGCTATCCATTTTTATCTGGGTGGACACGTATGCAAAGCACAATTTAGTTATAATATTTCGTCAGATGATGACTTTCCAATCCTTCGGCGAGGATGATACGATTAGTGGGGGAGTGGGTTGATGGCAGACACTGTTAACTGAGAGAGCTTAAAACATAATTTTAAAGTTTTAATTTCTAAACTATTTCTATTTTAATAATTTCACCAAGTGATGATTTTTCAATCCTTCGGAGAGGGAGATATGACTGGTGGAAGAGGCGGGATGGGGGAGATGGGGGAGGAGTTATGCCAGACACTGTTAACTAAGAGAGCTTAACACATAATTTTAAAGTTATCATTTCCTAACTATTTCTATTTTAATAATTTCACCAAGTGATGATTTTTCAATCCTTCGGAGAGGGAGATATGACTGATGGAAGAGGCGGGATGGGGGAAATGGGGGAGGAGTTATGCCAGACACTGTTAACTAAGAGAGCTTAACACATAATTTTAAAGTTATCATTTCCTAACTATTTCTATTTTAATAATTTCACCAAGTGATGATTTTTCAATCCTTCGGAGAGGGAGATATGACTGGTGGAAGATCCGAGAGAGGGGGGGGGGGTTATGCCAGAGACAGTTAGCTGAGAGAGCTTAAAATATTATTTTAAAGTTCTCATTTCTTAACTATTTCTATTTTAATAATTCCGCCCGGCTCTCTAGTGTAGTTGGCTAAACCGGATTGCGCGGAGACCGGGTGACGAACTCCTTGTGGTCCGGGTTCAATCCCGGGGTAGGCAGGAAAGCCACATTTTCTCCCAGATTTACGGTATTTACAATGGAATCAAGGCAGAAAGGTTGCGATATCCATAATACCGAGCCTAAGGGTTAACAACTCATGGCTTCTGGATATTAAAACAAACAAACATAATTCCGCCAGGTGATGATTTTTCAATCCTTTGGAGAGCGAGAAATTATTGGGGGAGCAGGAGAAAGGGGGGAGGGGTTATGCCAGACACCGTTAGCTGAGAGAGTTTAAAATATTATTTTAATGTTCCCAATTCTTAACTATTTATATTTTAATAATTTCCCCAGGTGATGATTTTTCAATCCTACGGAGAGAGAGATATGATTGGTGGAGGATGGGGGGAAAAGGGGGGGGGGGTAATGTCAGACACAGTTAGCTAAGAGAACCTAAAATATTATTTCAAAGTTCTCATTTCTTAACTATTTCTATGTTAATAATTTCGCCAGGTAATGATTTTTTAATCTTTCGGAGAGACAGATATGATGGGTGGAAAAACGGGGGTGGGGGGTTTATTCCAGACACAGTTAGCTGTGAGAGCTTAAAATATTATTTTAAAGTTCTCATTTCTTAACTATTTCTTTTTTAAAAATTTCGCCATAGATGATTTTTCAATCCTTCGGAGAGGGAGATATGACTGGTTCGAGAGGAGAGGACGGGGGGGGGGGGGGGGGGGGGTTATGACACGACACCGTTAGCTGAGAGCTATTTTCTTTCTTCTTCTGTTTCACCATTCAGGACCACAGCAACGCGTGGCCGGGTACAGCTAGTCCATTCAAAAAGTCAGACCCCCGACATGTACCTCAGGAGGAATTACTCAAAAGGAGTAAGTCTGAAAGGAGCAAATCGTGTAAGGGTCGTGGCGAGGATACCATCCAATAGGTTTAGCGTCTTGTTGACGTTTAATGTTGCAACTGAATGAAAAATTCACGCCTACTGGTCCATACATCAACATTATGGTCTGTTTCTGCGGAGAGCAGATTCCTCGCATAGTATGACATTAGTCAAAATTCTTTTCGATGAAAATCGCATGTCTGAAGCGATTTGTATTGTGTCGTTTACACATTCCTATAAATTAACCAGCGGGGGGACCCATTTGAGGGCCGTTAAATATTATGAATTAATCACAGTAACACAGAGAAAGCTATTGTGCACGGCACTCATAGAACAGAAGTTTGTGAAAGAGAGAAGAAACACACTAGAACAACATAAAAATCTGAAAGTATTTCTTCTAGTTTGTGTTATGTGTCCCGGGCATTGAATGTTTTTTGCTGGTGTTGACTCTAGCGATTGTTACTGGCGTCTGCGCCTGTTTTCCATGTAGATGTGATGGTGTCGATCAGGAGTGTCCTGGTTCAACTCTGGCACCCCCAAACTAAAGATGTCTCATTTGTGCTGTGGTGTCTATTGTACAGCGGCTTGAAACAGTTTATCGACTATGTGTGTAAATACGGACAGAATCATTTCAACCCCCATTGAACATGGGCCATAGGTTTTACAGAAATTTATATTAACGAAGCAAATGTCGAATAACAATCACAGCAACAATTTACGAACACAGTAAGACCTTATTGCTTTGTCTAGAATACACAAACATTTAGTTTACACAGACGGGTCAGTTATTCGAGGCAGGTGAAGGAAATGGGCGTTCACAGTGAACTCAGTGGGGCGAAACGATCAAGGAGACCAGTAGAATATTTTATGTAACAGCTAGTAAACTCAAAATGGAAAACTGTGGCTGTTAAAGGGGTACTTGCATGCCTGGGTACTCAAGAGTCCACAAACACGAGTTAATGAATATGCTTAAGAAAATCCATACTAGTTTATCGGACAAAAAGGGAATGTATTACTAGGCATTTCGTGAATGGGTGGCCTAACTTTAATCTGTATGCGGGTTGATGTGGGTGTTCGAGACAATGAGCATGTAGTTTATCCAGCAGACACTGCGTTTGCTATGGCTGGTCCGGTAATGGACACAACCGATATTTTCAATGCAATGCGCAGACGGCAAAATGCATGACTCCGTATCCCTGTCTTATGTTTTTACCCTTGGAAATGAGGGCCCGGATAAGATGCGTTCTGGTTTGCCTCGAATCCGGAAGAAGTCCAGCATTTACAATGTGGAAATCGTCGTTCTCTTGACACAGACTAGGAAAGGGAGGAGCGGGTAAATATTGGGGAAACAGAAATGAAAGAAAGCAAGCTGGGAGCATGGCAATCCTTGTAATTATAGTATACTTTTTAGCGCAGTTCATAGGAGACTTGCTTTCAAATCCAGCTGCGACTCGCTGCAGCCCACGGCCGGCAACACAGACGGACAGTTTCTTATCAGCTGTCCGTACTGGTGGCAGAGCATTTATGGTTTATAACGGTGTGCAATGACGCTGGTTCACATCTCCCGACTTTACCTTTACCTTTTTTATAGTATACTTGTTCTTGACATTTGTTTTGTTGAATTTGTGGCTTTTGTCTCTATCACCTGTTCGTGTCTTTACAATGTTATGTCTGTTTAAACTATCTTTGATAATATGGATCATGACTACCTCCTTCGGTTAAGATAATTACTATCTTTATTTAGCGAATAGATAATTACCTGTTCTAGACAAATGGCCACATCGAAGACCGCTCGGAACAGAACTGACTCTTCTGCTGTGTAAGGTGTTGCTGGGAAACAGTTACCTGTGCCCCAAAAAAAGGTAAGCCGTGTGTCTGTTATCATGTATGATGTTTGCCTGTCTACAAACCTGTCTATGTATTTCGGATTGGCAAGCCAGATTTACCCTGCTTCTTCTCTCCTTTTCTGACTTTCTAACCCCTAATGGAGCATAGACCCTTAACTAATTCACGCCAAGTCGTTCTATCCTTCGCTATCGCATGCAGCTCTCCCCATGCCCTCACCATTTTTTTTTTTACTTTACTCTCTAGCTTCCTTCCCCGTGTGTTTTTTTGTCTACCTTCATTTTTATGCCCGTGTCAGTTCCAGTGCAAACATACTGTTCTCAGGTTTTCTCAACGTGTGTCATATCCAACTTCAGCGTCTTTTCTTCACCTCTTGGTCCACTGGAATCTGTTTAGTTCTCCTCTGAAGCTCCATATTAGTAATTCTATCATACTATTTAATGACTGTACTATTTGTTTAATCCATAGATACACGATGGGATCAACATCACGCCGGCCGCTCTTACCTTCTATTATATTTTCTGGTACCTATTTATAGATGGGTCGACATGAGAACCAGTGTAGTATCATTGTTTTAAAATTATCACGGTTCTGAATCGATAAATAAGTAGTGTGTGTGTGTGGTGTGTCGTGGTGGGGGTGGGTGGGTGGGTGTGTGGTGTGTCAAACACACACACAAACTTACATATATATATATTATTTATATCTATATATATATATACATTTAGTATAGGTGTGTGTGTGTGTTTTATATATATATATTATAATATACTTATATATATAATATATATGAAATATTCTCTTGTCGACAGAAGAGAATGATTAAATCAATCAGAAAGCCACCAAAACTGGCACAAGACGATTACCATTTTATGGACAGACCAAAGAAAATTATTATTCCACGCCTTAGAACAAGACACAATCGACTTCTCAGTCATCTGTACACAAAATTTAAAATCGGCGAATCAGCAATGTGCATTGTCACTGGAGACAACAGATCATGTCCGACAAAACTGACCCACATACATCATATCCGGGCAAAACTTTTGACCAAGAAATACTTCGGTGCAAGTCAAACTTTACGGCTCGCTGAGTGAATTACAAAAGAAAGTGAAGTTCATACTAGAAACAACATTGCAGATAAACGTAATCTATTTCAAGCAAACGAATGAAGAAGAAGAAATATTCAGTATCAGCAATAATTTTAATTAGATTTCATTTATTGGCACAATAGTTCACGAAACACTTTTTTTTTTTATATATATATAACAAACACTTAGGTGACTTTGATTTGCAAATGTGTAAATTTGATTTACAACTCGGTAGCTGCCTTATAAATATTTAAAACGATCTGCGAAACGCAAAGCTGGAGCATGTTTATCAGCTTTCTGAACCGGACGATGCTATAGCATTCTGGATAAAAACAGTCTACAATGTGTTTCATAAACATGTGCCGGTTGAAGAAGTTAGAGTTAAAAGTCAAACTTAGTCTAGATGGATCACTAGTGAAGTTCTGGAAGTTATGAGAGATCGTGACACAACACATAAAAATAAAAATGTTATCAAGTATCGCAGGCTGAGAAATAAAGTGCAATATATGATCCGTAGTATCAAGAAATATCATTTTAGTAAGTTAATTATAGATAAATAAAACAGTACAGACAAATGAAAGGCTATTAACATGCTGAACAACAGGAAACATCATTCAGATTATGTAAAACCAGATTCTCTTACATGTAATGATTTCAGTATTTTTTTTTTTTAATCGGAAAAATAAAAGTTAACATCCGCCATACCAGATGCACAGAGTGACTTAAGCCTGTTAGCATCATTTAGTGATGTTATGCATTAATGCTTGTCCTTCTGAGATTCCTATCTGCCTGTTGCTGAAGTATATAAATACCTCACCAACCTGAAGCAGACAAACTCATCTGGCTTGGATGGTGTCAGCAATCAATTTCTTCGATGTGATGCACCAGAGATAAGTGATTCCTTAACTTTCATATATAATCAGTGTCTTGTCAAGAACTACTTTCGTTCCGAATTTAAAGTTGCAAAAGTGTATCCTCTGTATAAACCTGGCTCACCTGATGAAACTTCTGTGGGTAACTATTGAGAAACACATACATAAAATAACATTTCAACATTTAAATAACAACAATCTAATTATCGATAGTCAGTCAGGGTTCAGGCCTAAATACTATTGTCATACTGCTTTGACAGAAATGACAGACAACTGGCATGTTAACATCAACAATGGCTAGATGTGTGGAGCAATCTTTCTTATTTTAAGAAAGCATTTGATATGGTTGATAATAATATTTTAATTAACAATTTAATTACCTTAAAACTAACAACAATTTAGTAAAATAATAAAGTTATTCTTGTCTTATCGACGACAAGTAGTTTCCTTTGAGAACTGCCTTTCAGATTCCACACAGCTAAATATTGGCGTTCCCCAGGGTTTAATACTAGGACAATTGCTCTTTGCCACATATATTAATGACCTTCCGTTACATCTTAACATAACATGTGACCTATTTGCAGATGACTGTACTATATACACTAATCATGAGAACTATGATGATTTAGGACGTTCATTAGATAAGCTTATTAAATGGAGTAACGTAATCGCATGCAAATTAATATAACTAAAACTAAATCTATGGTAATAGCAACCAGACAAAATTTACAGGCATTAGACTTAAACAAGCCTCCGCTTGAACTCTGTGTTGACAAATTACTTATTAGTAATGTTAACGAACACAAAACATTATGTGTTATAATTGATAGCAATTTAACTTGGTGTTCTCATATTCATGCCATAACCAAGAAAGTGGCACAAAAAGTTTATCAGTTAGCCAAAATTCAGCACTTTCTGGATCAGACTACAAGAAAAATATTGTATGTATCCTACATTCAAGCCAATATCGACTATTGTTCCACGGTTTGGGATGGTTGCTCCGAATCTAACTTAAGACGACTGTATTCTCTACAAAATCGCGCTTTACACCTAGTTTCAGATAGAAAACTCACTGACAAAAAAACATCTCTATAGCCATTTAAGAATTTTCCCATTTATTAAACGATTAAATTTCAATAAATCAAAATTTGCTCATAAAATGTTTGCTCAGAACACTGCAGATAATCTTTTCCGGTTGATTCAAACCAACCTTAAGAAAAGCAAACGGCTAAATTTATTGCATTTGCCGAAGCCTAGAATAGATCTATATAAAACAAGTTTGTCATATTCTGCTGTTCATTTATGGAATCACCTCCCACTCGATCTGAAAAATACTAGTATGTACTCATTTAACCGTAATTTTGGCACCATTTTCGAAAATCATCGCAAACTGATTGTCTGAAAGTGTTCCTATTAAGTTCAAGTCAAAATTCTTCTCCGCAGATGCCAATACGTGGAAGAAAGCACACTGTCGTCAATGCAAACAAAAGTGCTGTTGTATATTGCCTGAAGGATATCATTCATTGCGGGGTGCTGGTCCGGATATGCTGTTTAGAGAGTTTGTCGTGTATAATGTGAATCAGTGTTTCCCAGAGTACATCATAAAGTACAAGAGGACGGGCAAACGGGTATGTTTGGTTTTAAGATCTCTGTAGTGTCTGTATAGCTTCTTTTAGTTTGTTGACTTTGAGGTTTTAACAACGGATCATCATAATGGCAGTAACCCATAAGTGCTCCGTTCTTCTTCTAACTCAAGTCTGAGGAAGCTCAGCACAGTGCACAGGATCTGTAGCACCGGCGAGGATCCTAAAATAACTTGGCTTTATTTTTTTAAACTCCAGATTTAGCCCGGGCAGCGCTGTTGATCAAACACACAAACACATACATATCACACATACACATGTCCTTCATGCGTTCATCCATACATTTCATACACACCTAATCTAATTATAAATCGATAGTGCAATGTGGATTATTTTAAACATTTAAGGCGGCATATTATCACTTGTAATCACGAACTAAAAATGTCTGGTGTTAAAAGAATAGGTACTCTTTTTATTTTTCAAATAAAGTGGAAAATAGTTCCATAAATGAGCAGCAGAATTCGCTAAACTTGCCTTATATTAGTCTATTCTAAGTTTAGACAAAATGTTATAAACTGTGTCTCTTGCTGTTTGTAGGATTGGATTTAATTAACTGGAAAAGTTAGTTTGGATTATTCTCAGATAAATTTTATGAACAAATGTGGCCTTGTTAAATATTAAACGTTTACTATATGGCAGGTCTTAGATGACCATGGAGAGGATTTTTATCGATATGTTTTCTATCTGAAACCAGGCGTAAGGCGCGATTTTGAATGAAACTTAGTCTGTTAACATTACATTTGGTGCAACCATCCCGAACTGTGGAACAATAGTCGATATGTATTTGGATGTAGAACGCGTAAAATAGTTTTCATGTATCTTCATCCAGAAAGTGCTGAATTTTGGCAAGCTGATAAATTTTTTGTGCTTTTTTTTTTGTTGTGACACAAACATGAGAATTCCAAGTTAGATGATTGTCAGTTGTAAGGTCTAATGTTTTGTATTCCGTTACATTAACAATATGAAATGCCGTTCTGGTTTCAAGACCCAGTGAAGGGAAAACCCCCAATTGCACCTCCACGCGGCAGAGGATGGTCAACACACTGCTGTGTGGCCAACGCAGCTATGGGAGGAACTCCTAATTTAGTGAATCACAAAAAGATGTCTACAAACCTCCAACGATAAATAAATAATTATGATGTTAATTATCAAAACAAAATTAATGACAAATGAAGTCCAAATTTGTTAACCCGAAAAGTTGTCCACCAATGAACTAGACCCTAAACAAGCAACACTGCCTGTCACTACTAGAAGGATAGTGGAATGTGAGCAGATCTTCCCTGCCATTGTCGTCTCGGAAACACATATTAACTCACCAAATAATAAAACATAAGATATTATATTGTTAAAAAATACTCCTTCTTCGTCTTCCCCCTTTCTCTCCACTTCCTTTTATTTATTTTTTCTCTTCTCGTTGTTCTCTTCTTTCTTCTTCCTCTTTCGTTTCTTTCTCTTCCTACTTTTCGTTGTCATTGCTTCCTTCTCCCAAAATTTCAGATATTTGAATATATTGTATATCGATAATAGTATATGGAGGATATATGACAGCAACAAAGAACACAAGAAAAATGCATGACATATTTCTAAACTGGGATTTCAACTGAGTAGATAGCATTTAGTGCATTTAATTGAAAATATTTATCATGAACAACAAGTAGCCATCAGAGCAGCTGGTGAAACATCGGATTGGTTCGAGGTTCAAAAGGGAGCGAGGCAGGAGTGCATTCTCTCACCATACCTATTCAATATATACGCAGAAAATATAATGACAAATGTCAAAAATGACCAGACTTGTGACAGTTATGATCCGCTCAAAATTGGTGGCAACCCTGTTCCGAAACTTCGCTATGCAGATGACACAGTCCTCCTATCGAACAGCGTAAAGGGAATAGAAAATTTAATATTGGCTGTGCAAAAGCACAGTGAAGATCAAAATCTGTTCTTGAATTTAAAGAAAACGACAATGATGTCCACAGATAAAACTGGCTGTCACCCAAAAATAACAATAAATGATGAAGAAATTGAAAATGTCACAACTTTGAATATCTAGGCTCTATAATAAACAACAATGGAGACTGTTCGACATAAATTAAAAGGAGGATGGCCATAGCAATGCAAAGATTGAATAGCCTAAAAAGTCTGTGGTTAAGCACCAGCAAGGAGATCAAAATTAGAATTTTGAGAGCATGCATCTTCCCTTTAGCAACTTACGGATATGAGTCGTGAGCCATCTCCCAGTCCTTAATAAAGAGAATAGGGGCTTTTGAGCTGAAATGCTGAAGAAAAATTCTCAGAATATCTTGGACAAAGAAGAGGAGAAATACTGACATCTTGAAAGATCTGAACATCAAGGAAGATTGGGTGATAAACAGCATCCTTTCTCGGAAGCTGAAATGTTTTGGTCATATCAAGCGCCACGACGGATTGGGAAAAAATTATAGCAGAGGGCATGGTAACATGAAGGAGGGGCAGCGGCCGACAAACACGAAGATAGGCACAGGATATAAGTGACTCCTTGAGTAGGAAAGAACATGAGGTATGAAGCGGGAGAGCTGGCGAGAGACTGAGTTTCTTTCAGGCAAACAGTGATGAGAGCGACGTTCCGCAAAGGATCTGCTACATGATGATGATGATAATGAGATGGCATTATACATTCAAAACGGACTCATACTCGATCACTGAGTATTTTCTGGCACCTATGTAGACTGGGTCCGTCTTTGATCCCAGGTTAAATTTTGACAATTCAAAGTGCATTCAAAAAAGAACCAAGGGCAATGTGAGCGATGAATCGCAGTGCTTTTTTCCTTGGTATAAGCAACTAAATGGTGATATAATTGTTATTGATCTTAGAGAAGTTGATCTGATATCAATAGTTGTAGATACGTGTATAAAAAAAAGGTAACCTTGAACGTTGTGTGAGAAAGCGAACACACACTTAACGACATGGTACTTAATGATAATGATATTGATAATGCAAATAAGCTCGACTAATTTATATTCCTTCACGGAATTTGTCAGTTTCAGGTGTTATGTTTAGATCTTGCTGAAAGATGGTTGAAAAAATTGTTAACCTCTTTTACAAAACACAGACTGATGGTAATTATTAATTAGGATGCAGCCGGAACTGTATTTCAGGGAACTTGAGGGTAGTCGAAGAAGAGGACGGGCAATGAAGAACCTGGAATGACTACATCAAAAAAATGGAAATGACTAAATTAACATACACTTGTTCTACTAGCAGAAGACAGAGAAAGATCGGTTTTTGCGTGTTAATGCTTACATGTATACACCTCCATGACCCTAACAACCAAGGGTTATGTTAAGTTATATTAACCAGAAATCAATAATGTTTTGTTATTGTTTCTAATAGCCAGGAGAATCTTCACCAGCAAAGAAGTCCGGAGGAACATCTGGTCGGAAGACCCAAACGGCTGGCAAAAAATCATCATCCAAGCCACCACAGAAGCGCAAGACGGACACAAAAAAGCCACGACGCTGAGCGACGTCAGTCAACAATTATTAAAGGATAGCAAACCGTGTCATTGGAGTTGTGTAGCTGGTAATGTGTTAGTTAGTACGTGTTAGCGACATATTCAGTCACTATGGGTGGACTTATGAACCACCCTTTAGAACTAGATAACACCTCACACACACACACACACACACACACACACACACACAAACACACACACATACACACATACATACATACATACACACACATACATACACACCACGGCCAGCTCCAGATTTATAAGGCCGTACAGCTCAAACGGGAATTCCTGTTCTTATACAGCCGGACGTGATACATACACATACATACACACACATACACTCAGATACACACACATACACACAGCGAAAGAAGACTGCACAGAAGGCGCATGTTACGTGCGTTTTTGACCATGTGCTATTTTTGCTTCTGCTAGAAATCTAATACCAATTGTTGCAGTTTTTTTTTTTTTTTTTTTTTTGGGGGGGGGGGGAGGGGGTGAGGTGCTTTTTTATGTGCTACTTCTGCTCTCAGTCAGCTCTCGTTTGGGTCTCCCATTGCGGCAGATCTTTTCATGTTTTTCTCCGGTGTTATCCAATCTATGGTTGTGAATTGGAGCCACCGTGGTGTAACGGTTAGACGCTCGCCTACAAAGCGAAATGTCGTGGATTCAGATCGCAACTGAGCAGGACATTTTTACAAAATGGCTGGCTGCCAGGTCGATCCAGCCTTACATTAGTACCAGATAGACTCATAGGAAGTAAAGGCGGCCGGCATCACGTTTTCCACATTCCCGTACAGAGTGCCGAGTGTTCTATAAAATACTGGGTTAGCCCTTTACGCCTAATATGTCTGAAGACATAAAAGCTGTCCTTTACTGTTCAAAATCGCTTCTTTTTGTTCTCCCCCCCCCCCCCCCATGGAAATTGTAGTATTAGCAGCTTTTAAAAAGTTTTTTTTTAATTATTTTTTTATGTGCTAGTTATTTACTTTAACTAATGATTTCTTTGAATTTCAAGAAAACAGAAACAATGGTTATATCAAAGAATAAGATAACTCCAACATGTGGCACTGCAAAAGAAGTGAAAGTGCTTAACCAAGTCAATAAATTGAAGTATTTGGAAATATTCATAACATCAGATGGACGATGTGTGACATAAATTAGGAGCAGAATTAGCCACGCAAAGGCAGCATTTCGGAAGATGAAAAGTAGCTTATGTATTAAATCACTTTCCCTAAACATCAGTAAACGAGTACTGAAATGTTACATCGAGCCTGTTCTGTTGTATGGTAGGAATCTTGTGACAACACAAATTAGGAAGAGTTTGGAGGCAACTGAGATGTGTTTCTTAAGAAGAGAGACAACTGAGATGTGTTTCTTAAGAAGAGAGACAACTGAGATGTGTTTCTTAAGAAGAGAGACAACTGAGATGTGTTTCTTAAGAAGAGAGGCAACTGAGATGTGTTTCTTAAGAAGAGATACAACTGAGATGTGTTTCTTAAGAAGAAAGCCAACTGAGATGTGTTTCTTAAGAAGAGAGACAACTGAGATGTGTTTCTTAAGAAGAGAGACAACTGAGATGTGTTTCTTAAGAAGAGAGACAACTGAGATGTGTTTCTTAAGAAGAGAGACAACTGAGATGTGTTTCTTAGGAAGAGAGGCAACTGAGATGTGTTTCTTAAGAAGAGAGGCAACTGAGATGTGTTTCTTAAGAAGAAAGGCAACTGAGATGTGTTTCTTAAGAAGAGAGACAACTGAGATGTGTTTCTTAAGAAGAGAGACAACTGAGATGTGTTTCTTAAGAAGAAAGACAACTGAGATGTGTTTCTTAAGAAGAATGTTGAGAATACCTTTTATTGCCAGAATAACCAACATTAAATGCCTGGAAATGACTAGTGAAAGTAAAACACTATATACAACAATGAGAAGGAGACAGTTCTTTGGTCATGTGATGAGAAAAGGTGCACTGGAAAATTTTCGTGACGACTGGAAAGATCACTTGTAGAAGAGGCAGAGGCAGACCAAGAGAAACGATGGTGGGTGGCTCAAGACAGTGGCATGGAAGAATGTGATTAGTATAAGTGATCCAGAACACCGAAGACTGGGATCTGTGGCGAGGCATGAACGCCTACGTCAGCTGGCAAGGAACTTGATTATGATGAGGATTGATTCTTTTGAATATATTTAGCCCTGTCACTGAACCTTACGTACCCCTCCCCCGAACACTTCCATGAGGTAAAGAGATAAATAGAAGCAAAAGTATTACGAAGAAGAAGAATGAGCCAGACGTCGGTGATTCAAGCGTGTTATTTTGTCATATTCTGTGCGGGCACTTGTTAATCACTGTTTATAGTTTATAAGTAACTGTATCCCTTATCCGTTTTTCTGATCTTTACGTCACACTGGTTTGATAAATGAATGTATTTTTACTACCTTAAGCTGCTTAGTACTTCTCTCTTATATATATATATATATAATGGATTTGACTTAATTATACTGTACAAATTAGAGCGATTCCACATCTTTGTGCCCAGGAAGCATACACATGCATCGATGGCATTGATATTGAGTTCACTGATAGAATAATTTGTGTCTCTGGGCAAGACGTGGGCTTGTAAGTTACTGGATCATTACACAATTGAGTTTACTATAGACTCAACACTTTCCTCATCAGCTTGATTTACAATTTCACCGCTTTGTGTTACTGGTGGACATTTTACATTTTACTCGACAATTTATGTATGCACTGTGTTAAATTCTTCGCTATTAGATTGTATTATGTTCACCTTATAGGTATTATATAAATGTGGGACAGACTTTGCTTTCGATTTTACGCAATTCACTTATAAGCTATCTAGCTCATATTTTGCTTTAACTCGCTTTCTGGATGATAATGCAATGTTGTCCACACATATTCCTAAACAATAATACAATAACTGCTTGTGTATGTGCGTGCGCGCATTTGTTTTTATAAAAGTATATATATATATATATATATATATATATATATATATATATATATATATATATATATATATATATATATATATATATTCCACATTACACGAAACACATATGCATGTGGTTTCAGACATATGGTATCTTTATATAGTATACTATGGAGTCAGGGGAGTGATGTTGAGAGATGACCATCATAACTTTCCATTATACGAGGGAGAGTCAATAAGTAGGTCACCTATGGTTATGGGATGGCAGGAAAATGTAGTTGGTGGTTTCTAAAGTTATCATTAGTTGACAGCAACATCGAACTTTATGTCTCCGTTCGTAAGGTGGCGCTAGGTGTTGCATGCGCATTCGCAACACAGAAACAAAATGGTGACTGCACTTTTTGGTCCACTGAAAACCCACCTTGTCAGGAGACATTTCGCGAATAACGCAGAAGTTGAATGTGAAGCGAAAGTGTGGTTTAGAAAACGCAGCATGCAGTTCTATGCAGCAGGTTTGGGAGGACTGATACAGCGATAGGACAAGTATATCAATGTTGGTGGAAATTATGCTGAAAAAAAAGGGACAATGTACGCGTAAAAATAAACGGCTTCTGTGTAGCTATCGTCTTTAGTTTTTTTTTTTTTTTTTTAAACAACCATTTGAGACTTACTTGTTGACTTCCCTCGTATATTATTAAGATTTTTAATCTCAAAGTGTCAAACCTTTCTGTAACAGCCATATGTCAGTCAGTCAGTAAGTCAGTCAGTTGGTCGGTCAGGCATGTACGTGGATAGATTTGTGAGTGTATGGTGCATACATTGATGGTAATATTATACATATTAACATATTTGCTAAAGATACTTAAGTAATTAGTCAATGTTGTTGACATAATGAAACATTCTATTTCCCTTATTGTTTGAGTAGCCATTGATTGTGTAATGAACACATTTTACAAAGGCAATACTGGCATTCAGTGGGTAGAGAATAGACAACTGGAGGATCTAGACAAATAGCTGTATCGACTGCAATAAGTCAGAGAAGGTGGCGATATATTTGGCACACTCTGAGACGAAGTGAAGACAGAATTACAAAAAAGCACTGGAATAGGAAACAAACAGTCTGAGAAAGAGAGGACGTCTAATGGGAACATTATGAAGAACATTATTAGGGGAGGACAAAAATGTTGGACTGAACTCCATGTCAGAAATCGAGAGAGTTGCATGTTATAGAGACAAGTGGACGAATCGAATGCGAGCCCTGTGTGACATCAAGATGCACACAAAAGATGATGATGTTGACGTGAATGTTTTTAATTGACTGCTTTGACTGGAAACATGTAATTACGACTGAAAAGTAGATAATAATAAAATAAAAATTTTAAAAACTAAATTTTCTAGACTATTAGCTTTTTTTATTTATCGTGCCTACAGTAACAAGTGCACTAAAAACATATATAATAATTTATACTATGGTATTTTGGACATAATATATTCATAATGAAGTATGTATACTTTATCATATTATTTAGTGGATACACGAGTTTAGCTAACTGTCTATACAAGCAGTCGTCTACAATTTTATACCAACACTAATTTAAAAAATCCTTAATTATTATTGACTGACTTTCTACCCCACTAGGACATCACACAAGCGATAAACACCCGATGACACAAAGTGCCACCATGTGGATGAGGATCGCCGGGGAGAGGTCACAGAAACCGCGTTCAGACAATTGGCCATATTTATGGCCTGCCTATATCGCGGCCCTTGGCAAAAGCCAGGGTGGGGCTTCAAATAACCAAAAATTTCGTCCTAAAAAGGACGAAACTAGATTGCATTGGCTTGCAATGCGTTTCTGTAAGTAATTATATAAAAAATTATTATTATTATTTGACAGTAATAAACAGTCATTAGTATGAATCCAAAAAAAATTATTTAAAATTGTTGATTGGGTGAATTAATGTTTATATCTCCTTCTTCTTCTTCGCGTTCATTGTCTGCAAACTCCGGTGTAAAGTCTTTGTTGTTCGTCCACTTCTTGACTTTGACCTTGTTCCATGGCTTGAGTGCTGCGCGCACATCCTCTTTACAGAACAGATCTGGCTTATTTGTAAGCAGACTGTTGGTTGCTTCCCTTTAAAGCAGATGAAACGCAACTTCAAATAGGGAA
Organism: Candidula unifasciata; assembly: GCA_905116865.2. Lineage (NCBI taxonomy): Eukaryota > Metazoa > Mollusca > Gastropoda > Stylommatophora > Geomitridae > Candidula > Candidula unifasciata. The sequence goes on along the minus strand of CAJHNH020005118.1, from coordinate 2,939 downwards.
ATCAAGAACTAACATCACTTAAATCGGGACGTTCCCATATATGCCCATTTCACTTCCTAATTAGCAAACGAAGAGTTCCCACATGATGGTGACAGTTGCTGAGTTTACCTGTTTTTCTCCTTGAAGGCAGAACATCGCCCAGACCCCGTCTCTGTTTACCCCGCTGAATCATTTTATCCAGATAGGGATGTGTCGTCTGTTCTGCTGCAATTGATCCCTGAGAGCCTTCACAGCTTGTAGTTTATCGTAAAGTAGCTCACCACCAACAGAACGACAGCAGTTATTCTATCAACCTGCTCACTATTACGTACACCCTGATGTCCTGAGCAAAATAATCCACGGTATTCTTCTCATCCGAGTCTTATTAAGTCCGTATCTAGTTCGACCAGGCCACTGGTAGGAAACCTGTCCTTAGGATGACCGTGGAGGGGTGAATACTGCTTTGACCAGTACGGACCCTAATCTTAGTACACCACCACGCGTAGTTCAGCACCTCCGCATCCCGATGTATGTACGAGACGGATGTTGTCAACATGAAACAATTCAAATGAACATAAATGGTACATAGCTTTCAAATAAAAAAAAATTTTGAATCTTCAGACAGGCCTCAATTAGAGACAGCCTTACTTTTCTTTCGGGGGGGGGGGGGGGGGCGGGAAGGGAGTGGGAACAAAACAGATGCTGTTGCACAGCTTTTTGCCCACTCTACTTTGAAGAGCCGTTTATAAGAAAAAAAGATCATCAGAATAAAAAAAGAAAATTGTGAGTCGTAGTGACGGAGCCGCTACCACTCACGCCTGCTGCCAGCCCTGTGGTTACACGATTTATTTGTGGGCTAAAAGATCGACCTAGCCTAAAATATGTACCGGAAATCTCATGAGAATAACAAGATGCTGGTGGAACAGGGACCACATCACTCAGAGAGTGTGGATAACTGATATTTTCTCTTCTAACCAGTATGAATGGTTTTTTTTTCTTTCTGGTATGAATGGTTTTTCTTTTAGCCGGTATGAATGGTTTTTCTTCTATCCGGTATGAATGGTTTTTCTTCTACATGGTATGAATGGTTTTTCTTCTATCCGGTATAAATGGTTTTTCTTCTATCCGGTATGAATGGTTTTTCTTCTATCTGGTATGAATGGTTTCTCTTCTATCCGGTATGAATGGTTTCTCTTTTATCCGGAATGAATGGTTTCTCTTCTATCCGGTATGAATGGTTTCTCTTCTATTCAGTATGGATGGTTTCTCTTCTATCCGGTATGAATGGTTTCTCTTCTATCCGGTATGAATGGTTTCTCTTTTATCCGGTATAAATGGGTTCTCTTCTATCCGGTATGAATGGTTTCTCTTTTATCCGGTATAAATGGTTTCTCTTCTATCCGGTATGAATGGTTTCTCTTCTATCCGGTATGAATGGTTTCTCTTCTATTTGGTATTAATGGTTTCTCTTTTATCCGGTATGAATGGTTTCTCTTGTATCCGGTATGAATGGTTCCTCTTTTATACGGTATAAATGGTTTCTCTTCTATCCAGTACGAATGGTTTCTCTTCTATCCGGTATGAATTGTTTCTCCTTTATCCGGTATGAATGGTTTCTTTTCTCTCGAGTATGAATGGTTTCTTTTCTATCCAGTATGAATGGTTTCTCTTCTATCCGGTATAAATAGTTTCTCTTCTATCCAGTATGAATGGGTTCTCTTCTATCCGGTATGAATGGTTTCTGTTCTATCCGGTATGAATGGTTTCTCTTCTATCCGGTATGTATGGTTTCTCTTCTATCCGGTATGAATGGTTTCTCTTCTATCCGGTATGAATGGTTTCTCTTCTATCCGCTATGAATGGTTTCTTTTCTATCCAGTATGAATGGTTTCTCTTCTATCCGGTATAAATGGTTTCTCTTCTATCCAGTATAAATGGTTTCTCTTCTATCCGGTATGAATGGTTTCTCTTGTATCCGGTATGAATGGTTAATCTTTTATACGGTATAAATGGTATCTCTTCTATCCAGTATGAATGGTTTCTCTTCTATCCGGTTTAAATGTTTTCTCTTTTATCCGGTATGAATGGTTTCTTTTCTATCGAGTATGAATGGTTTCTTTTCTATCCAGTATGAATGGTTTCTCTTCTATCCGGTATGAATGGTTTCTATTCTATCCAGTATGAATGGGTTTTTTTTTTCTATCCGGTATGAATGGTTTCTCTTCTATCCGGTATGAATGGTTTCTCTTCTATCCGGTATGAATGGTTTCTCTTCTATCCGGTATGAATGGTTTCTCTTCTATCCGGTATGTATGGTTTCTCTTCTATCCGATGTAAATGGTTTCTCTTCTATCCGGTGTGAATGGTTTCTTTTCTATCCAGTATGAAACGTTTCTGTTCTATCTGGTAAGAATGGTTTCTGTTCTATTCGGTATGAATGGTTTCTCCTCCATCCAGTATGAATGGTTTCTGTTCTATCCGGTATGAATGATTTCTCCTCCATTCAGTATGAATGGTTTCTCTTTTATCCGGTATGAATGGTTTCTCCTCCATCCAGTATGAATGGTTTCTCTTCTATCCAGTATGAATGGGTTCTCTGTCGTATGGCAGTTTTGTCGCGCACCTTACTTGCAGGATATTTTCGCAAATCCCTCAGGTGCTCTGAGACAGGAGTGTTTTGAATGGTGGCTCTCGTTTGTCTAGAGGCCTAACCCTCGGTTCAAACTTTCCATTCAACCTGTCTCAGGGATGAGGTGACACGAGCTCTGACTCCACAGGGTTATTATGAACACTTGGGTACCTCTCGACCAGACGTCCCCACCACTGATATGCCCCCAGACTGGAACAATGAAAGTCCAATCGAACAAACAATCAACAGTGAATATGGCAAGGCAGGACTACCTTTCTAAATACTACAATGAATTCCAATTAGACAAAACTTTCCTAATAACTAGAAGGCA
>CAJHNH020005117.1:0-25743 GCA_905116865.2 Candidula unifasciata | reverse complement strand
AGATGTTGTACCCAGAAAATCCTCTAGCTTTTATAAGTTCTACCCCCAATGAATGGGTGTAACATCAACTTAAAAACTCATTTGGACATGCGTTTAGCTCGCACAACGAAAATAACTGCTTTATGACAAAGCGCGGTTTTAAACGTTTATTCGACTGACAATTATTCTGGCTAGGTTCAAATATCCGTCAGGAGTCAGGAGTCAGGATGTCGTAATCAGCTGAGTCGCCACTCACTGCGAACTATTGAAACTCAGCCCTAAACTATGGGATTCACAAGTTCGAGCCTAAACTATATGATTTTGCACGCAGCTTAGACGAGCTTCATCTTCGGTGGGTGGTATCTCTCGGTTCTGTCCTGCGGGCTTAAATGCAGTTTTCGATGTGAGATCATCGAATGTCTAACTTCCCTTTGTTGGTTCTGGGGCCCCTTAATAGGGAAAACAAAAATAAAACCACTGCCTACGCAAAAAGCATGTCGTAAGAGTGGACTAATTGGAAGCTTCCTTCGAAGTCGGAGTGCATCCGCTTGAGAGGCAAGGAACCAACAGTCTGCATATAAATTAGTCAGATCTGTCAAATGGATTCATATGCAACACTAAGATTCTAGAACAGGATTGCGCTGAAGGTTACAGCCGGTGAACGCGAAGAAGAAGAAGAAGAATGTTCAATTGTATGAGATTCACGGCTCAAATTTCCAACCTTAAACGTCCATCTGTGTTTTAGACAATGTTCAGATGTCAGCAACCGCTGGTCGCACACGCCCAAGTGTCAGGACAAAACTGAGAAGCTATGCCTGGCGCATGGTTTTCTTCTACTGCCGTGCTAGGTGTCACGATGCAAATCGTAAAATGTATCCAACATGCTGAAGGAGACTGCGCCCATCTGCTTGGTCGTCGAAGTTCCCAACCAGCGGCCTGCACCCGCAAACAAGGTCTAAATGTCCGCTACATTGGGACCACTCACCGGAGTGTCGGGAGAAAACGGGGAAGCTTTTCCGATACTGTTGTGCTAGGTGGTTTCCGATGCAACAACATTGAAGGTGTCTACACTGCTGAAGAAGATTGTGCACATGTGTGTGGTGATCGCAGTCCGCAACCTAGGACGGCTCACTGCTGATCTCCAAAAGGAGGCCAGTGATGAATGGGAAGCTCAACACATTGGCCACTATGTTTTTCATTCGCACCATCATTATACGTTTCAATATTTATGCTAGAGTTCAATAGCACAGACGTTCTGTTACTTGTTGACAGGGGGGGGGGGGGGGTATGATTTAACACTTCTGAGCCAAAATACGTGACAAGAAGTGACCATAATAAAAGCCGATACTGCTCGTAGTAGGTTAAGTATGGTCGATTGTTACCTTTAGTATTCATAAATGGATTTCAGGACAAAAATAGCCAGATTCGTCACCACAATTACACCAGAAGCGATATGGGGAGCATCTCTTTCAAGTATCGAAGTTGAACGTGGTCTTGTGAATAGGAATCAGAAATTGGTGGCCGATCAACGGGATAATGAGGACGCCACACAAATCAAGCTACCTCGTGTCCCAAGAAACATACGAGGACGGCTAACCGGGTGAGCAAATGCCCGATGAAGTCGGATGTGTCGGCCGAAAGGCGCAAACATAGCAGCTATACGGTAAACAGGATCAACGTCACCCGGGAGATAATGAAGAAGAACTACAAAGGAATAAACTAAGCGATCTCACAACAGAGTTATCCTTTTCCCGGAACAGCAGACACACTGTTAATCAGATTTAGAAAATGGGGGTGACTGGGATGTGAAGAGCACTTAAACAAACATATAAATGATGTAATATATGTAAGATAGGCCCCCCCCCCCCCCTCCCCAATCTCCCTATGGACCCAGTCAAAAATGGGTATCAGCTGGTGTACAGTGAAAAAAAGGAACAGATGGGGGACGAGGAAGCTGACCAGTTTAACCGCCATGTTCCGATTGGTCTCTAAGAATATGAGGTTAGCATTATATTCCACATGCGCCGATTGCAAACAGTCAGAATAATGAAGAATTGTTACCCTCGAACGCCTGAGCTGTTAACGAAGCAATCTCCCTGGAAACACGTGTGGTGATGTCACTCAAGCAAGACTGTATGGCAGCAGCTTAATTGTCAGGGTCACTATAATTGCTTACCAGAAAACCTTTTTTTTTTCACTTGTGGGATATATATGTTGTGTGAGGTTAAACTAAAATGGGTGAAAACTACTTAAATACATCACTATAGGTTTGCACCTCACAAAAGATGAATATGTATGTGGATAGACTACAAATGGATGAAAACTACTTACATGCATGACTGTAGGCTTGCACCTCACAGACGATGTATGTGTTAATGTGTGGTTAGACTACAGATGGGTGAAAACTACTTACATGCATGACTGTAGGTTTGCACCTCACAAACGATGTATGCGTTAGTGTGTGGTTAGACTACAGATGGGTGAAAACCACTTACATGCATGACTGTAGGCTTGCACCTCACAAACGATGTATATGTTAGTGTGTGGTTAGACTACAGAGGGAAGAAAACAACTTACATGCATGGCTGTAGGCTTGCACCTCACAAAAGTTCAGTGAGCGTCCTTTAAGTTGTCTTGAAAGCATAGCATTCTTAATTTTCACACGTGTTACTGCAGCTAATGACGTCAGGGGAACATTGAAAATATCTTCATCTGTAGTTGGACCACGATACCATTCAAGAAGAACCATATTTACATCGTAGGTTTCCAGTCTAAATCCTTTCAAGCGTGGCCAAGTATCTGAGGCAAACAGAAAGTCTCCAATTCTTGAAGCTTGTCACTAATACTCGCAATAATATCATGTGACATGCAACCATGAAAATACACGAATTACTCTGAGCTGTACAGGGAAGTGGGGATATTGGGCTCAGGCACACTGATCACTCCTGAATCCCACCGCTCTCACAAGAAAACATGCAGTGGTCCAAGAGGCCCTTTATCCATATATTTAGAAGTTCTCTTCTAAATGTAATAGGCTGGAAAAGACTACAGCTCAGCAGCCTGAAGATCTTGATTTAATCTGGTTTAAAAATGACAATGAGACTATATAAACGGTTAGTCTTAGACATTAAGATGGAGGAAATCTGGAAAAGTCTGGCCACTGGGTATAAACGACTTTGTTTATTTTTTTCAGCAATCTATGTGACTTCCGGACGGACCCTGTGAGAGACCTACCTGGCTGTCGCGGCTTTGCACATTGGGCCAGTCAGCAGGTATGGCGACCGCAGCGAAAGGCCGTGGTCAGACTGACTTCGCAGGTGGGAGTACGTTCAATTGACTAGGTAATATTAGATTTGATTTCCATTGTGCATCTTTGCTAGGAGGTAGTTTGATGGCAAGTCGCTATAAGTGATTTGTTGGCATATTGAAGCTTAACGCACTTGTTCAATATTTTTGGGTTTTTGCCAAGGTTGAGGTAATCTTGCTGAGCGTATGCTGTCATAATATTTCATTGTTAGCTGGAGATGATGATCGCTTTAGACCCTGGTCGAGCACTTTTGTTGTTGTAAATGTTAATCGTGGCTTAGCACTTGTAGTTAGTGTGCTTAGTTTAGTTTATTTGTTATTTGGCTGATCTAGACTTTACACAGAAGTTTTTTGTTAGGGTTGATATATTTGATCTCACCTTGTGTCGCGCGCCCACGTGGGTAAATACACTGATATAGTGAGGGTGTGGGTTTGATCCTTAACAATGCCCACCCACGTGAGAAACTGGACTATTATCTAAGCTATGTTGATCCTAGACAGTCCTGGATAGCCAAGAAAACAGCGAGTGGCTCGTTCCATCAAATGAAAGTTGCTGTACTTGTATCCACAGGAGTAGGAGAAGGGATAGATAGATATCAGGATACACCCACTGTGATATTATCTCGATACACAGTTAACCCCTTCGACTATTCTCCTCTCCTGGCATTCCTTAAAAGCCCCCATCAAGTGATTTAAATATTTGTTAGCTGAAGTAAACTAATATGCACAAAGACACTGAACCTAAGTACACAATTTACTTAACTCTGTGTGTAACAACATCAAAAAGATTTTATTTAATAAATCGAAATTAAAATAAAATGAACTTGTTTAGGCTAGTAGAGTTGGGATGATGTTATAGATGACATTAAAGTTGTACATAACTTAGCTCATCAGGACAGTTCTCGGCTTGAGACCCTGCCTATCTTTTCCAGTTTGTCGTCCTCACTGCTTTCTGCAGGTCGTTACACTCGACGGTCGGCAAATAATGGATGCCTACTAGTCCCTGCCCAATGTGGGAACTGGAAAAATGAAACCACAATGCCAAAAGTTCTGTCTCACGCTTAGGTTAAGCCCAACAGATGGCATGTGCTCGACAGGATCTCATTTACCAGACCTATAGTTCACCCCTTTATAACTTTTATCAAGCTCCTCCTACATTACGCCTAAAATCATTCTCATTCAGGGATACCACAGCTCCTCCCTGTGGGTGTATATTCACTGTCAGTCAGTGACTGTACAACAATTGTTTGAATTCCCACGCTCACATTCTACAGGTTCAATTAAGCTGGTCCCAGCTAATAGGCCTAGTCACACCTCCAGTCTACTTCACCTGCCTTCACAATAAAATCAGACGGTGTCAATTATTCTGCCAACACTTTCCGCTCACTGTGTCAATAGTGACTGTCGGACCTGCACTCCAGTTTAGGTAACCTCAGGGGGAGATAATGGCAATTAGCCGGAGTTAGCTGCTCCTAAAAGTCTGGCTAGGAGATAAAATATCTGACACCAACAGATGGTGTGCAAATCTCCAGTCAGTAAGTCTGCTTGGTCAGTCTTGTCTCTGTACCTTAACACTTAACATCTGGGAAAAAGTTTTAGTGTTTGATATGACCAACGGTCCAGGAGAATTAAAGGTGTGATGTGGTCGTCATTAAGGATGTATCCAAATCCCTATTTTCCTGTATACTTTCAAAATACAAAGAAATAAAAGTAGGTTGAGGAAAGACATTCTGGAGTCACCGAGCGTATTGTCACAGAGCCTCTCCCTTAAGTTCGGTCACCCTGACCGCACATCAGCACGCTCTGTGGCTTCCAAGAATTTCAAGTCCTCCTTAGCATAACTGCCCATAAGTTTTCTGTTTCCAGTATTCTTTATGGCAGTGGAAAGTCCTGCACTCATCTGCAGACATTCCGTGTCCTTTCATCCAGGATAATTCAATACTCTCATTGATCCTGGTAATGGGCGGGTATTCCAAGCAGTCGCTCGGTAATGTCCCTTTGTCCGGAGGTTCCTCCTTCCATCGAAAAATCAAAGATCCATGCTTTGTCAACGGGACTCCTCTGCGCCGTTGACTGACAACCTCTGTGTGTTTCCTCACTTCGCCGCGCCCTATCTGCCTAGGGAGAGCCTGAAGTGTTCTACTAAAAGGATTAGTTGCAGTCAGGTTGGATCCTCTTCTCCTCAGTCCACAGATTCTTGAAAAACCTGTTACAAATCTCCTCGTAAAACGAGGGATATCTTCACTCATCGTGATCCCACGAAGTGAGTGCCACTTACCACTAACAATTTCTCTGAAGAGTGTCCATTTGTTGCCTCTTCGGTGCATTCTGTCTTTACCTGGCCAAATTGTCAGGGTGGAATTGTCTTTAACAAAGATCAGTCCAGAGTCAGAGCACGAAATCAAGTCAGGGTATACAGTCAAATCAGTAAAAAACTCAGGGTTTCCTGTAGACTGTAATGTGGAATTTCTTCGCAATGAAGTTTCCACCATCAGCTGAGATACTCCTGTCACTTCCTTCGAAGCAAAGAGTACTACAAGACCAGAGTGTTGGGATTCCCTGCTACTCACGGCTTGTTCCGCTTCAGGGTCCTTCCTCAGAAGTATCCCTGTCGCCCCAGCTGTACAAGGCAGCAGAGACAAGTTGTCTCCCTGCTCACGAAAAGTATTTTCTTCTTCGATAATGGCAAACACTTCTGTCTGTCCATTATCGACGTGCACAGGCCTAGCAGAATTGTCCTGTTTATGTCGAGTATTTAAGATCGTCAAGACGTCCAGAGAACTCTCCTCCTCATCTGCTATTCTCACCTTGGTCTGGCTTTCATATGCACAGTCCAGTGAAAGCAAATCAGGAGGTGTGTTGCCGCCATCGCAGTCAACTCCTTTGGGTGTAAAGTCAGAACTAACACATTCCATTAGGCATGCGGCCGCATCCAAGGAAATAGGGGACACAGGTTCAGCGTTATTCCCTACATCAGTCTGCTTTAATTCCTCTTCTTGTTTGAAGGGACCAAAGGGGATATGGGAGTTGGGTAAGTCTTTGCCCTCGTCCTCATTAATGTCTGGTGTGTCAGTCGAACAGCTATGTCTACGGTTACAACCGTTATCACGCTTGTCACTACTGTCAGGTTCGCTCTCATTTATCTCATCTGAGATAATGGGAGTAAGGGGTTCCAGCAATGTAGATCTGGTCCCTTTAGAAGATTTCTGCTTCTTGTTCCATCTTTTCCTTTTAGGCTTAAGAATGGAAGTTAAGGGGTCCAGCAATGTAGATCTGGTTATCCTTAAAGAAGAGTTCTCCTTGTTGCCTCTTTTCTCTGTAGGAATAAGAGGTGTGAGATACTGTCCTCCGGTTTTTATGTTTTCTTCCTTAGCTGTTGAAGTTGGCCAAGGAGTGCACACCACAGTGTCTAGATAGTGGGCCCCCACCATATCTGCTTGAGTTTCAGCCTGAGGTAATGGTTTTTCCTCGCATATACTCGCAGTTTCCTCAACGCTAATGTTTTCCGCTTGCCGTTTTATCCTATCTTTTTCTGCCCTCTCAAGTAGCAGTTTTCGATGAATTTCTTCACTCTTACGCCGCATCCTTTCAGCAAATCCTTCCTGAATACACTCTATCTCTCTTTCTAATTCTTCTCTTATAAGCTGTATATCTCTTTCATACTCTACTTTCCTTAGCTGTTCCTCTCTTTCATACTCTTCTTTCCTAGGCTGTTCCTGCCTATTATATTCTTCTAGCTCCAACTGGCGCTTTTTCTCTGCAGCATTACGGGCAACCATATAATCAAAAGTATCCATCTGGCATTTAATATATGTTTCTAACTGTGCCCCTACTCTACCCTCAGCTATCCCGAATTTCCTTACATCTTTTTGGTACTCGGTACGTAAGTCCATTCTCTATCTATCAGGTCTATCCAGAAATAAATATGATACTCCCTCGAGTCAGGATAAGAAGGATATGTCAGAGCAAAGTACAGTGAACTTGGCACCAGAGGAGACTATGACAGCCGCAGAAAGATGTATATGATGCAAAGCAGCCTACCAGATTAACAGCCTATAGAATACTATAGCAGCAAAAGGATAAACCTATAAATGAGCAAAGCGATGTTACACTCAGTCACTAATTATTAATCTCAATGATATGATGTCAGCATGTAATGTTCTACAATCTATATCAAATGAAATATGCAAGCAAAAAAAAAATCATCAATTCATCAACTCTAACTAAGCACTATAGATTACACATTGATCAATGTTCATGAAATGTTCAATGATAGACAGTTAACTCATATGATTTCATCAATTAATTACTTTTACAGTTATTATAATTTAATCTTCCCAGTTACCAATTACTAAGTATAATTTTAGTCTAAGAACTGGATGAAGAGTTAAAATGAAATCTATGAAATTAAACTTCTTTTTCGTTAGTCTAGGGTCTGCCGGGTTTGATCGCTGGCGGGACGCCACTTGTGTCAGGTTTTAATTCTAGAGAGCGACACAATTGTTACGTGATGTTATAAACCCCGAGACGAGATACCCAATTGTCGCTCGATGTTATAAATTCCCAGACGAGATCTCCAATTGTCGCGCGCCCACGTGGGTAAATACACTGATATAGTGAGGGTGTGGGTTTGATCCTTAACAATGCCCACCCACGTGAGAAACTGGACTATTATCTAAGCTATGTTGATCCTAGACAGTCCTGGATAGCCAAGAAAACAGCGAGTGGCTCGTTCCATCAAATGAAAGTTGCTGTACTTGTATCCACAGGAGTAGGAGAAGGGATAGATAGATATCAGGATACACCCACTGTGATATTATCTCGATACACAGTTAACCCCTTCGACTATTCTCCTCTCCTGGCATTCCTTAAAAGCCCCCATCAAGTGATTTAAATATTTGTTAGCTGAAGTAAACTAATATGCACAAAGACACTTGAACCTAAGTACACAATTTACTTAACTCTGTGTAACAACATCAAAAAGATTTATTTAATAAATCGAAATTAAAATAAAATGAACTTGTTTAGGCTAGTAGAGTTGGGATGATGTTATAGATGACATTAAAGTTGTACATAACTTAGCTCATCAGGACAGTTCTCGGCTTGAGACCCTGCCTATCTTTTCCAGTTTGTCGTCCTCACTGCTTTCTGCAGGTCGTTACACTCGACGGTCGGCAAATAATGGATGCCTACTAGTCCCTGCCCAATGTGGGAACTGGAAAAATGAAACCACAATGCCAAAAGTTCTGTCTCACGCTTAGGTTAAGCCCAACAGATGGCATGTGCTCGACAGGATCTCATTTACCAGACCTATAGTTCACCCCTTTATAACTTTTATCAAGCTCCTCCTACATTACGCCTAAAATCATTCTCATTCAGGGATACCACAGCTCCTCCCTGTGGGTGTATATTCACTGTCAGTCAGTGACTGTACAACAATTGTTTGAATTCCCACGCTCACATTCTACAGGTTCAATTAAGCTGGTCCCAGCTAATAGGCCTAGTCACACCTCCAGTCTACTTCACCTGCCTTCACAATAAAATCAGACGGTGTCAATTATTCTGCCAACACTTTCCGCTCACTGTGTCAATAGTGACTGTCGGACCTGCACTCCAGTTTAGGTAACCTCAGGGGGAGATAATGGCAATTAGCCGGAGTTAGCTGCTCCTAAAAGTCTGGCTAGGAGATAAAATATCTGACACCAACAGATGGTGTGCAAATCTCCAGTCAGTAAGTCTGCTTGGTCAGTCTTGTCTCTGTACCTTAACACTTAACATCTGGGAAAAAGTTTTAGTGTTTGATATGACCAACGGTCCAGGAGAATTAAAGGTGTGATGTGGTCGTCATTAAGGATGTATCCAAATCCCTATTTTCCTGTATACTTTCAAAATACAAAGAAATAAAAGTAGGTTGAGGAAAGACATTCTGGAGTCACCGAGCGTATTGTCACACCTTGCCTAAACAAACCTTTTCTCTTTTTTTCCCTTGTTACTGAGGCAGCTTATAGTTGGGTTGGCTCTCACTCGCCACGTGACATTGTTTAGAGCTCTTGTAGGTTCGGAGTCGAGGAGATCTCAAGGAGTAGATTTCCATATTATCCTTTATAGTTATCTCTTCTCTTTTTCCGCCATTACAAGTTACACCCCTCTGTTTTGCTTCTAGTATATAAAGATTTGCTTACACATTTTTTATTATTTAAAATGTTTAATCATATTCTTGTTCAGTCAAGTCAAAACAATAATTATAAATATTGTTTTGCACTTGTATCAAGCTGAATGCCTTGAACATCTCCACTTCCTCCAACCACATGTAAAAAGATAATTGGGCTCAAACCCGCCCCCCCCCCCACAACCCCTGTTGCCTTTTTAAAAAAAAGAGTCGATGGCGCCCCTGGAGTCTCACAACAGGCACGTATCTAGGATAAAGCCGGCAAGGCAGATGCTGTGGAGAGCCGTGATGATAAACTCAGTATTTGAAAAAGTGGAAGCATCTCATCTGGAGGGACCTCACGGAGTTTCATTTTGTTGAAGCAGGTTAGAAGGGCGCAACGTTTTTCTGCTACCCCATTTCTTTAAGTTTTTTAGTCATGGTTCACTTTGTTAGTTTCTTATAAAACTATAAATAATCACCCCTGATTAGCACTGATACATTATTTTTTTTTTTTAAATCGCTTCCGTAATCTGGCCAAAGTTGTACTTTTTATAACAGTATCCAGTAGATTTCTTAACATACCTATATATACTGCTATTTTTGTTTTTACTCGAAATGTACTATCGGCTTATACTAATTTTTTTCTCTTACTTACAAATAGTCATAATTTTACTTAGGTTAGGGTGCAGTGGAAACAATTTTAATTGAAAAGAGGCACCGCGACTAAGAACAGTTTGGGAAACACTAGTCTAGCTCAAGTGTGACCTTCAAGGAAGTTTTAAAAATATTGTGACTGGTCCAGCAAAGCCACAGTGGCTTACTTAGTGCTTGTATAAAATGAAGAGATCTGGAATGAAAGGGACAATACCCAAGCATATCATGGGCCATGTTATAGAGATACAGCGGTAACAGAACCAGAGGTCAACCACGCAGAACATGGACCGCCTAATTTTCAGAGACACTGAAAAAAGTATTTCATACAAAGAAAACAGAAGGGTCCGTCCCAGAGATTTCTTCCTGTCCTGACGCCGCTCTGCATTCCAGGAGCAGAGAAAAGAAAAAAAAAAAATAAGTTTTCAGCTGTGCTGGATCCAGAAACTGGTTTGCATTTGTCAAATACCTTTACCATAAAAACCCATCTCTGGTATTTGCAGTAATTACCTAATTATTTACTTATTTATTTGATAATCTTTAAGTATGTCTGTGGCACGTGGACCTTTAGAGCTGAACTCGGAAAGACGATTAAGTATTGGAAATGCGATCTCACAAAAGAATTCTTGGCATATCATGCAGAGACTAACTGCATAACAAATGACAAGGCTCGCCTTATAGCCACCACATTTGCAACTATTAACCTCTTTTATCTATAGCTCGTTCAACATCTCATGAACACACTTGCAAGCGATTTTATCGAAAACTTGCCTGTTAGATCGCAACGATTTTTTACATGCAGCCTTAGAATATCTATGATGCAAAAATAGTGGTATTCTTTGGTCCATAGATGCCCAGAATGCTAAATACCAGTAAATTCCGTTGATCGTTACGAACTACTGTATATAAGTGAAGTGAACTTTCAGATTTTATAGTAAAAATCTGGAATTTCCGGTTCAATTGTGTGTGTGTGTGTGTGTGTGTGTGTGTGTGTGTGTGCGTATGTGTGTGTGTGTGTGTGTGTGTGTGTGTTTGTATGTCTGTGGTCAAAAGCGTGTCTTCATTATAAATTGGTTAATGAAGTAAATTTATTTGTTGTCATTTATGTTCAATTGAGTTGAGTTGAGCTGAGTCAAGAAAGACATCACAGCACTCGGGGCATTCCCATAGGCCCTCCGTCCCCATTTTCGCAGCTATCGCAGTGATCCAACACTAATGGTACCGCGCGCAGTCTGATTATATGTCCATCTTGCCATTACTTTGAGTGTATTTCTATTTTTGAAAAGGATCCACGTGTCAGAACTTCAGCATCCCACATTTTTAATGTCCTTTGACTTTAGCCCAAACAAGCTCTATCGGGTTGAGGTGTGAATGATATGCAGGAAGTCGCAGTAAAGTGTAGCCGTATTCATCAATGGTTTTGTCAATGTTAAAAAAAATCTTTGTCTTATACGCTTTCTTCACCAGCTGCAATAACATTGCCTTCAAATATGTATCCTCAAAGTTGACCTAGCAAGCCATGTCCTAATTTGATATTTTGTGTTTGATGTCGTTGGTACTTTGTCTACTGAGATGAAATGCCTTAGAAGAGCTGCAGGAGTTTCAAGGAAAGACAGAATACGAAATCATGAAATCAGACGAATGCTAGGAATAAAGCTAGTCTTACAGGTCATCAAAGAACAACAAAGGAAGTGGTTTGGACACCTAACGAGAATGCCCAGGTACTATCCACCACAGCAAGCCACACTAAAACGTTACAACAGGTATTGATCGAGTGGAAGACCTCGGAAAATATGGAGTGATGGCATTAGGAACAGCCTTTCATAAATGAAAATCAGTCTTAAAAGTGCTCGTGACAGAGCTCATCAACGTACATTACATTTCCCCCCGACACTTCGATGAAGTACAAGGCGGAAGAGAAGAAGAAGGTACTTTGTCTTCCTCTGATACGGCAATATGGTAGGCGGTATTATCCATTACTAAGCACGATGGTCTGTCCAGATATGGAAAAAGATCATTATTCATCCAGTGCCTTAAAATGTGAATAGTATAATAGGGGACCACCTATTATACTACTAATGTGTCCATTCATTTCCGTGTGGTAATCCCTACCATCTTTACTTTTTGGGGATTGTAAAACAAGTCCGGCATCACGGATAGGGCTTTTTTCACTGCTTCCTGCATGTGAGTATAATGCGCTGGCCTTTGCTACTTGGAATGTTTCTTTAAGGTTCACCGTTTACTGATTGTCATTCTTTGGCATAGGTATGGTGGGCATTATTCCAGGATTCATCCAAATATATTGTATCATAGCCTTGCCTCCGTCGCTCACGGATATGCTTCAGGTATTTGCCTTGACTAGCAATCGAATGTGACTTTTCACAAATAATATTCCTTCTGCCTACAGTTTTCCTGAAAGTGAACCTGGTGGCTCTAAACATGTTTCCCAGACTCCTTTTTGAGATGTCAATACTGCATTGTGATTTCAATGTTAATTTCAGTTTTCGGAGAGTAGCAAGTTGATTTATCGCTAACATTTTTTACGATCTTACGTCCAATGACATCTAGATCAAAGTAGTCAACTTTCATTTTCATTCCTGGCTGGACATGAGTGTACTCAGTGTTCTGTCTAATCCAACGGTTAAATGATTTTCTATCCAGACCAAGGGCTAATTGTGTTTGTTTCTCTGGGTCTTGAATATCACAATATAAATACCCCATCTTAGATTCCCTGAGCGACTACGTAGATATAAGGCTACATAAAAATTTGTGTTTGGGTATGAAAGTCAGAGTATACAGAAATATAGAGGTAAGAACTAAAAGAAGGATATACAGTAGAACCTCGCTTAACAAGCACCTCTCATAACGATTAATTCACATAACGAGCAAAACAAATTGTAAAAAAATGACTTGTTTAACGAGCGACGTATCGCATAACGAGTGGTGAGGAGAGGGGAAGTCCCGAATTGTGCGCATGTTACATGAGTCTGTATTTAGCACTAGTTCCAGTAGCATCGTAGTGTCGCTTGTGATCACACATTTTCTCAAACTTAGGTTATATTGTGATATAAGTACATGAATCCTCCAGGCCTACCAGATGATCTCCCTGAAGAATTTAAATTCATCAAGATCCAGTTTCTGCCTCACAACACCACTCCGTTACTCCAGCCTATGGACCAAGCAAGTTATTTCTAACTTTAAGAAGCTCTACACTAAAGCACTCTTCGAGCATTGTTGTCAGGTGACTGAAGGTACCAGCCTCACTCTCAGAGAGTTTTGAAAAATCACTTCCACATCGTTGCCTGCCTCAAGATGATCGACAAGGCGGGTGAAGGTGCTACCAAGAGAACCCTAACTTCTGCTTGGAAGAAGCTTTGGCCGGAAAGCGTTGTCGATTTGTGACTTTGAGGGGTTCGAGACAGTACCTGTAGTCAACGAGATTGTGTCTTTGGTCACTATCATGGGATTGTAGGTGGATTACAGTGACATCGAAGAGCTTGTAGAAGAGCACAGCCAAGAGCTAACCACCGAAGAGCTTATGGAGTTGCATTGTGTTTAACAGCACGAAGTTTTAGAGGAAAGTTTGTCAGAGGAGGAGGAGGAGGCAACAGAAAAGCAAAAATCTTCTGGCTAAATAAGAGAAATGCTGAAAGCATGAGAAACTGTTGCATCTTACATTGAGAAGCATCACCCTAGTGGCTATGCGCGCTGCAAATTTATTTAATGATAATGCCAAATTCAGAAGCGTTGGCAAAAACAAATGTCTCTGGACATCTTTCTTGTAAAAAATAATTAGATATGTATCATAAATATTTCGACTTTTTTGTTTTGTTTTCTGCAAATCGAATTCGCATTCGAGGTGGTTTCGTTCGGTGGTGGAAGAGAAGATACAATATGTATATAATTTTCTTTGAATAAACGCTATATATAGAATTTTGCATTTTTTTTTTTTTCGACATGGAAAGCATTATCGTATTTTAGATTAATTTATATGAGAGAAATTGTTTTGCATAACGAGTGTTTCGCTTAACGAGTATGATTCTGGAACGAATTATGCTCGTTGTCACATATCAATCCTGTCACGTGCCTGATATAAGGATTTCTCCTTCAGAACCAACAGCACTCAGAAATAATTATGTTGAGTCGTTTGGCTCGTATTTGTCTAAGGGATTCCCCGTGGCCAATTTACGCTCAACTTATTTCTGGAGTAGGGCAACTCAAGTATTGGCACTACAAAATATATCTGTATATGAATACAATATTCCTAGGCACACTTGGCTGGACACCCCCACTACTTACTAAAGAAAGCCCCCAGGTTATGATAGTTCATTATCATAACCATGTTAACACATATAATCTTTATGATTCATACACACACAAATGCTAAACACTTAAAAAGGTGAAATAGAGACACCTAAGTCAGCCATGAAAATGAATGCATGTAATCAATACAACATATACATATACATATATATATATATATATATATATATATATATATATATATATATATATATATATATATATATATATATAATAGTGAAATAGATGCCAAATTTCAGTGGATGGATCCCAGAATACAATGACCAGACCTAACAGAATTCCAAACAGTCAGAAAGTCCTGGAGGTAGCACCTCTTCATCATCGGAATACATTGGAGCTGTGGGGAATATAGCAAAACATGGAATCAAAATGGCACTTATCCTCTTTCTATCGTTGATGCATCCCTCAGCTCCTGATTATTCGACTGTCTGTGAATCTGGTAATTCTGCCTCGATTGGATCAGGTAGTGGAAGAGTACCTCACCATAGAGGACACAGCAACTGTACCGGTACTCAGCAAGTCTCTCCCACCAGTCAGGTCACAACACTGTCTCTGAGCTACACCAAGCTCTTGCACTGTTAGGCTGTTTGGGGTATATGGCACCCCATAGTGATGATGTCAGGAACTTCACAAGTGGTAGCTGGTGGGTAGTTGGGTGATAGGTTGGTTGGTAATTGGTTGATAGGTTGATTGTTGGTGGGTGTTGGTTGGACTGTGATTTTTCTGCCAGCTCTTCACATAGGTTTCATCCTGTCAGGAAAGAACTCAGAATTAGTCATCACCAAGAGGGTATCATCTTGACAGGAAAGACAGAATAAGCATCAGTCACCATCCCACATCAGCCTACTCCACCTTTGCTCCTCTGTTTCATTCCTCAGAGTGCACTCTCAAGACCAGGAGACAATGTCTCCTATCATTCATCTGTCTGTTTAGTGCAAGAGATGGAAAGTCAGATATATAGTGGAGATAGATAGACACTCTCACACATATATCAATCTCTCCCCCCTCCCATCTGCACACAGACACCAATATTTACCGTCAGTACCCCTATTCCCTACGACTTTCAAGTTATTTCCACACATCCATTGATCTGGGTCAAACACACTCACGCAGCTCTGGCTGCCCAAGTACTGACCTAAATTCTCTGTCCCCATTCGTATGCACAAGCTTCTGTTAGTTTAAACGGTACACACTTGTAAGGTCATTATTTTTACCAGTATGTGTGGGTTATTTAGGGCATAGGCTATTTAGTCTGTACAGAAGAAGGTCTAAGTTCGAATCCGCTTCTCTAGCGATCAAGAACGGTCGAACTATGTGTGATCCCATAGCCGATTCTGATCTCTCTACAGCAGTGACCACTTTAACAGACATCATTTAAGGTACTCGTAAACTATAATTAACTTACCCAAGCATAGGAAAAGTCCTCGACACTACAGACCGCCTTCTGAAAGTGAAATTTGCTGGCGTCGATGGATACATCTGAACGCTAGGAAAGCCGGCAGAAACAATGCCGCAAAAATTCAATTCAGGCGTCGGTAAGAAGAAGTTCCTGGTATACATGAGCGAGGAGTAAACCGGTTTCTAAGAATCCTCAAATAACTCCAGTAATATTTATCAAACAATTGCAAATTTGAAAATGACGTTAAGTCAAAGCAACTGGAAGATGTAGGTATCATAATTTTGTCCGATAAAGGCATATATCGATATATGGGACTATATACCTTCCCGGACGAGTCCAAGTTTGAAAGTTGTGTCGAGCACAGGTAATACAGGTCCTGACTCTTATAGGGGTGATGTGTACTGGCATGTCATTCCTTGACACTCGTTAAGCGAGATTCCACTGTAACTCATAATCACCTGCTGTCCATATGGATGTGGATACTCAGATGCGCGGATGTATACACCTAGTTTTATGCAACCTTGCGCTCCAGGGACCCGTGAGTGATATCTTTGCATGGGACTATAGGATGAACGGGTGTAAATATTCTAGTTAAATCTTAAGAACCTGTAAATTAGTGAGAATATCTGGAATGAGATGTGTACTCAAGCAAGCAACTAATCACCACCCACCATTCACATCATCCATCAGAACATGCTAGGAACGTAACGGACAGGTCATAAATCAGGAACTGTACATAACTAAATACTGGACGCGACCAGACGATATTACAGACAGTACTGACACACTCAAGACACTAAAGAACATACACAATATGGAAGTATGTATGTTCTTGCGGGCGGATGAACATGTTTACATAAATGTGAGTTTATGTAGGCACGGGTATGCAGGTATGAAAGAGAACGAAAGTGCAGAAAATGGCAAATAGGTATTTGTCCCTATGTTTCTGTATGTATGTACGGATATGTGTGTAAGTGAGTGCAAACAGATAGTGTTGTGTGAGTGTATGGATGCTCGGATGTATGTGTTCATACATTTGGTTGTGTGCACCCACATACTCCTGTGATTTATTATTATAATCATCCTATTCCACATCACGCATCAAACAAAAGCATGGCTGGTGGGAAACAAAATAGGATATGACTGCCAGCAAATAGGGAAGAAAATGGTTCAATACTGACAGAACCAGAGCACCTAACCACTAATTCCACCCCCCCCCCACCCCGCTTCCCTCCAATGGTGTGATGGTAAGAACTGGCCACGTGATGCGTATAATACAGGCTAAAGGCCACGCTAGAATCCAGCAAGACGGCAACAACGAGAAATGACTGAATGGTGTCCCACCCTTTCCCCCCTCCCCTTTCCCCACCTCTTCCAGATACACCATGAGTACTGTCCCCCCCCCCTTCCCCCCCCCAGCCCCCAAAGAGCACTCGAGTTCGGTATCTCACAAGCTACAACAATCCTCAACGTCAAACCATTTGAATCTCAAAGCGAGAGCTGGGGTTTTCTAGGGATCTGGTATTTATGTACACCGGAGCATATCCTGCAACCCAAACCGACACAATCGGACCACACTACAGCAAATGACGGATTCAAACATCGTGAGACTTCACCTAATATTACAGGCACATCATTGTTACATACCTAACCCACTCTTATTACAGAAAGACAATAATAAGAACACGTGGTCATTCTTTCACAAGTTCGGATCTGTCCAAACCCAAAAACTTGTTCCCATAGTTTTTGGGGACAAAGTAATATATTCAAAGTTTTAAAACTATAAATGCTTCTCCAAAGGACGTTATGTGAAGAAGCTGGCCTTCCTACGATATGCGCCTAGCCAAATCAGAAGGGGCTGAAACCAAAAAAAGAAACACCAGAAACGAAAGGACGGAAGAACACAGTTGACACCAGCATAATGCACGAGCGGTCTGACTTGGAGGCGCAGATACCAGAAGTTTAGTTACAAAAGTGGCACAAATAAACCAGACCACAAATATAGCCAGAGGCTGTTAGCAGCAGTAGCTAGCCAGCAGCAGGTTTAACGTGTTCGAACTTTTCATGCAAAAAGAAAAAGGAATCGGAAATCGGATTGCTCAAAGAAGTGCTGTTACAGTAAAACTGTAACCTTCAGCACAGTTACAAATTAGCTCAAATTCATTTTTCAAATTGATGTCGATGACATCTTTTATAAGCTTCCTATATGTTACAATAACTCAAGACTAATTTGTGGATTTGCCTTTGACCAAGCAACCTTGACCGACGTCTTACTTCGGCCTCAGGTCACTAAGAGTGCGACTTTGCACGAGAAAATCATGAAATTAGGTAGTTTTTTTTTTGGGGGGGGGGGAAAGGGGGGGGGGGGGGGGGGGGTGTTAAACCAGACATGTGTTCATTATTTCCTGAAACTAATGAATGTAAACCTTATAAAAGTCTACCAAATATATTTCGCAAAGAGAAAATTAATACATATGATATTCTCCTTCGGTGAAAAAAATATTTTCCTGACGTCATTGAAATTCTAAGGCTGCTTGCAAAAAATCGTTGCGATCTAACAGGCAGTTTTTGATAAAATGGCTTGCAAGTGTGTTCATGTAATGTTGAACGAACTTTACTGTGAAATCGCTGTTTATTATAAGCAGGATAAGCTGGAAATAATCGATATCCGAAAAGTTTAAAGTCGGCAAGGCCAGACTTGTGAGGATGTTTCGCGAGTCTCCGATACCATAGTAGCCGCTGTCCAGTCCCCTCTAAAGGCAGGACTTGAGTAGAAGATGCGATATAATCTGCTAAGAATGCACTAAAATTAAAATAGGTAATGGATTACAAGCAAACCGACCGACGTGGCTTGGGAAAGGGATGGGGGGGGGGGGGGAGAGAAAAAACAACAACACATGATGGTCAAAAGTATCGGCCAAAGAGCGCACAGAGATGATAACAGAACAGATCAAAGATAATAAGAATGAGTTACAGGTCCACAAAGCAGCCTAACAGTCGCTGAAAGGCCAATGGCTCGGCCTCGGGAGTGCCTTGCCACGGGAACTCTCATGTGGTAAGATTTGGCGAATGGCTCCACTGCGACTGAGCTTTGTCATTCGATCATCTTATAATATACTGACCTCAGACGCTAACATGGTCAAATCGTATGCGACCAAAGACCCGACATGTTCCCTTACGCAAAGCTAAGCAGACGCTTGAGCACATATTGTCCACATGCAGAAAAGTCCTAGGTCAGGGACGTTACACATAGCGCCACAATAAGGTCCTGAAAGATTTGGCCGACTTTTTAGACAAAGCCAGGATAAGAACCAATTCAAAAGACTGGCCTGGGACCAGACATGATTTTGCACTCTGTGGTAAAACGGCAGCGCACCCTGATAGAGCTCAGCGTGCTGAATCAAAGAAAATGACCTATACAAGCTTGAGTATGAAGTAAAACTCTTCGCTGTTGATGCACGCGCTAGGTTACTCCAGTAACTTCACAAGCTTTAATTCCTTTCGCTATTATCCCAACATTTTATACACTTTATTGAGAATACCTTTAATTTTTTTTTTTTTTTTTTTTGCAGCAGAAAGAGCCACAACATTAACAAAGATTATCATCAACAGATTTATTTCAATAAGAATATTAAAGAATGATTATTTATATTTTCAAAATAATGACACCCCCCCCCCCTACCCCCAAAATTCCCCATCAATAACAAATACATTTCTCACCATCATTGTTGTAAATGACGACCCTGTGAAGCACGTGGGTCCAGGTAAATGTGACATGCCACCATGCTCCGTGTTGACTACTCCAGGTGTGAATGCAGTACTGATGATCAGTACTTATGCTTCCATCCACAGCTAACTGGGCAGAGCCGCCGCTAGGAAAAAATGCCTGTATGAACTCCGTCGGCTGCTTGAGGGCAACATTTCGACCTGAGGAGATCAGTAAACAAAACCTCAGCCAGGGAACTTTCATTTAAACACGCATAAACACACACATACCTCCCCCCCCCCCCCAACCACACACATTTATTTATAAATATATATATACACATATACGAACACACATGCACACACAGACACTAGTTACTTCTTCTTCTTCTTCTTCTTCTTCTTCTTCTTCTTCTTCTTCTTCTTCTTCATCGTTGGTTTGAGTGACATAAATGTGACGTGCCTATATATACAGCATAGCTTTCCACATCCGGCTACACAGGCAAACACATCCGGCTATATAAAGGCAATAGTTTTTTGTTAAGGAAAAAAAGGGGGGTGGGGGTGGGAAGGAGTTAGTTTCGGGAGACCTGAAGGAACATTTTACAGCCTCATTGGAGTAGTGACTTCGCCACCCCTCTTTCCTCCCCTTAACACCCCCCCCCCTCCTCTCAGGCGCGAGTGGCCAGGCAGCCCTTTTGTGCCATAAAGTATGTTTTAGGGAGAGACATCGGCAGCTTTGCTGATGAGACGAATTATGACTAAAAAGACAAACTAGGGGATTAAACAGATGCTCAGTCAAACGTTTCAGTTAAAGTCAGAGTGTATCAAGGCGGCAAAACTGTCAGCGGAAAGGGTGTGTTTTACAAGCACAAGAGGCTGCAGACACTAGGAATGGAAAGATAGCTGCTGAAATAGATTTTAAAAACAAAAAAGACAACTGAAATGTTCAGTAACATTAAGATAACATACCCCAAAAAAAAAAAACAATTTACTGAAGGATACAATCGAAGGCAAGAGATGAAGAGGTAGACAGTGATACAAGTAGAAGAACAACAGAAGAGATGGATAAACGACAGTCTGAGTTAGAGAAATAGAGTGAGAGAGAGAGATAGAGAGAGAGAGAGAGAGAGAGAGAGAGAGAGAGAGAGAGAGAGCGAGAGAGAGTGAGTGAGCTAAGAGAGTGTTCTAGATTCAGTGCAACCAAATTCACTGTGGAGATGTTATCTAACCGACGGATTCATGACAAGCAGACACTCGCAAATGCAAAGGTGGATATATAGAACTCAAAAACATCAGTAATACAGTCGCTTTCAAGAGTTTTAGCTTGAACAGTCTTTTCGCATGCAGCCTTTTTAGGCACACTGGCGGTTAATTCAGCGTCTTTGTGAACATGCAACAAGAAATGGTGGAAACGCCACACAGCTGATATGAAACGAAATGTATTGTTTTCTCTGTCGGTGTACAAGAGGCAGAAACATCTGGGGGCGCCCACATCGGCCATATACGACAGCGTCGATAACTTCAGTTGACTTTACACGATACCTTTGTAAGATGATAAACCACTACAATTCCAACGTACACACTTCAAGGTTTACAATTCTTCACACCGACAGCAATCAAACCAACGTCCGGGCATGGCGGGAGGTCAGGCTAAACAAGAGAACCAGGACTTCTGGGCAGTTTACAGTCAACGCTTGAGCAGCCATTCACTTGCTGGTAGATTCATTCAGCTTTCACTCTTCCACCCTCGTCAGACACACAGTCCCAGGATCTAAAAGCAAGACTGAATCTTCTAGATCATTCCCCGCTTAACCCCGTGTGGGTTCCGGGGCCCTATTGTGAGAAAAACAAGAATAGACCCACTGCCTCCACAAAAGCATGTCGTAAGAGTCGACTAACTGGGGAGCTTCCTTTGAAGTCGGAGTGCATCTGCCTGAGAGGCAAGGAACCAGCAGTCTGCATTCAATTGAATCAAATCTGTAAAACTGATGCACACGCAACACTCAGGTTCTGGAGCAGGACTGCAGTCCAGAAGTGGACGAACAACCAGAACTTTACACCAGAGTGTACAGCTGATGAACGCAAAGAAGAAGAAGAAGATTATCCGCTAAAAAAATCATTATCGACATCTCGAACATTACACACATGGGTCATGCTTCCTCTACATTTGCACGCTTCAGCCAACTTGCACACTTGCCTCGAGTTATTCATTATACTTGGTATTAGATACCATTAATTTAATGTCAAGCACATAATTTATGTTCAGTATTTAACCTCATTTTCAAATGCGAACATTAATTAACAAGGAGAAAAAATGGCTCACTAAATCACAGTTTAAAGTATTCAAGTTTTCTTCTCCAAACAATTCTGACTGCTGTTGTATAACATTAGTAAATGGTTTTCCTTGTATACTTATCATCACCCCGTAACGCTGCGTGTCTTTGGGTCACCAGTTACTGTCCACTGTCTGATCAGCTTTAAAAGTCAATATCAATGGACTTCGTGGTTGGGTTAGTTCTACGATAGACCGCCCATATACACACTAGCTCAATTCAGATTTGTAGTTCCTGAGCCGCGCATCCTTTGCACACTGCTGCTGGGGTGTTCGGCAATGCCGATGATATCGCATGTTGTATATTTAGGCCGCCAGTGCTTTTAAGACTACCAAAATATTTAGAAACAGGGTCTAACATACAACCTCCCTAGAGAGTGCTGCAACCTATGTCACAGGCATTCTCTCTCTCTCTCTCTCTCTCTCTCTCTCTCTCTCGGAAGAAAAATAAACGTAAATGCAAGACAAGCCAGAAAGTAAAGAACATAGCGGTGCATCGTAACCCCCCTGACAGCAGACCAGTTGAAAAAAGTTATCTATGCAACGTGACCTACTTTCTCTGGGGAAACTGACGTCGAACTAAATCGTGGTTGCATGCCTAAGGACTGTCCATGTCATCAAGTACTGTAACTGCTTCTTTCTTGACCTGTCTCTTCTCCCTTTGCCCTCAAGTGAGCCCTATTATATATATATATCTTAAGTTGTTGAGAGGATGATATATCTTATTACGTGTCAGTACCTTTGCATTTCTGTCTATTCACTGTAGTCAGAAGAGGTTCATAGTTGCCAGTGTGTTGGGTAATGATTTGGTTGTGATCTCTGCATCACGTGAAAAATATTTATGAAGATCTCATTTCTTTCCCCTCATTTCTTCTTTTCCGAGTTCAGCTGTTGGTGGTCCACGTTTCACAATCATATGTAAACGTACTAATTACTAGTGCTTTGAGCAGTTGAATCTCGGTTTTACAATAAATGTTCGTTGATCTTCAAAATATTTGCTGTCTTGCATACATTTAAATCGTCTCTGCATCTTGGCCCATGTCTAGACAGACCATAATATCTTGAGCTGAAACCAGGACATACCTCAGTAAGTCTAACTAATACCACCCCCTACCCCCCCCCTTTTTTTTTTACACACACACACACCCTGTGTTTTAACCTTGGTCAGCAATGGTATTAAATCGAACATTTGCCGTAAAGAAATAAACGAAACAATACGCTCCTAAGGGGGTAGTCTGGTCAGAAATGTGAAAAAAATGGGTACCGGTTTGTTTTTGGTGAATAACCAACTAAATGTTTAAATATCTTCTTGAAATTTTGTGAGCATATGCTTGATACATGACAGTTCACTAATGTACCATTTGTTTTTCTTGCAAACTTGTTAAACGTGCCAAATTATTATTAAATTGAAAATAATGTACAAGGAAAAAAAAATTGATGTTAATCTTATACAGATATTTTCTAAACTAACCTAACAGGAGTCCTGAATTTTGGAGTCAGAGTAGTTCACTGCTACAGTTAGATTCCTTACCTCTAGTTTGTTTGTACTAGCAATAGTTTTGAAGTTATGAAGTTGTAAAATTGGGGCTAAAATTACTAGCAAATTATGAAATTAAAATACTCATAATTCAACTTGCATCAAATATTTCTCAAAGCTGGTGGTAGGAATCATAGCTGTTATTGTTTTAAAGCTGTGTACCAAAGTTTAATGATTTATCTCCAATAGTTTATAAAAAAAACACCAAAAGGTCAGTCACACCTCCGAAATTTTGGCAAAGTTTTCGGACAGTTTTGAGAGAGAAAAAGTGTACTTACTCGGCTTGAATGAGCTAATGTCCTCCAGGTAAGTATGGTAATCCTTCCTGGTGGGCCTGCTTCTCATCCCTAGTAAGTCTACTCCGCCTCCTAGCTATTCTGGCTGCATGTAATGCTGCTTTAGCTCGCCATTGAGCATTTTTTATTCGTCGCATATCCTTATGCAGAAAACAGTCTTTAGCAAACTGTCCAACCATGAGCTGCAGTCCCCTCATAATATCCAAGAATGTCTTAGCACCATCATTGAATACACTCACTGCTATTGAAACAGATGTTTTCACTGTAGTCAGTCCATGAGCTTTTTTTTTAGGGCAATATTTCCAGATGAGGCTGTTAGCACTTTCATTTGCGTTCTGTGTATAACCTTCTAAACACTTGCGTAAAAGATCTGGATGTGCAAGATCCCTAAAGATGGGTTTTATGGTATCCATAACTGCTGTGGGCAAGCTAGATTTATGTTTGTAAGAATCTAACTTGTTTTCTGATTCAGCCTTCTTATAAGGACACACAGGTGAGCACATACTATGTTGAGGATTTCCATCAGTTGAAAGTCTGTGAAAATAGACTGCCCACACATGTTGTCTCTAACTGCAAGATTGTTTTTATTTCTACGAATTGCATTCCCATACATTGTTTGAATCTGATCAATTTGTTTATCTGTAAGCCTTCCTTTTCCATCTAAGCCTTTTCCGTTTGTTAACTTTCTTCCTTTTAAGCTTTTTTTAAAGTTGCGGAGACGGGTGCCCATTCTTTTTTGTACATGTCCCACACATTCAATTTTATCAGTCGGTATGTCTCCATATGGTTTGGAATTAACTACTGCTTTGTATGTGTTTGTATCTCCATCGCCTATAAACCTGGTATACCTAAGATTATAATTTGTCACAGACCTGGCAAAAATATCTTTGATTATTTCTGTCTCCATCGATCCCGAAGAACCCTTATGTGTGAGTGTACGTATGTCCTTGTGCTCTGTAGCCCATCTAATATACCTCGTCGTACTTTTATCTTTTCTTTTCCAAACGTCACAAGACTTGCATTGCTTACATCTTGTCCCTGTGTCAAGTATTTTGCCTGTTTGACAACCAATAGTTGTGGCAACTCTTATCACTGATAAGTGTCCTGGGGTCATCCAAGTCCCATCTGATGACACATCAATATGACTGATGTCATCCATCTGTTCCTTATTTTCTAAACATTCAGCTAAAGAAAATTCATTCATGGCTGCATTTCTCATAGATGTACTCTGTACCTCTGTTGCTGCAGCCTCTATTTTCTTATTAATAAGACTATATGTGCTTTTGCTGACAGGTAGTGGTAAATCCACACATTTAAGGTATTTGAAGTTTTTAAAACTATGACATCTAATAAGGTCCTCAAAAATAACAATTCGTTCTATTCTCGAGCTTTTTTATTGACGGGCAATTTGTGATTTTTGTTGTTGTATGAAACAGGATTGCCGTAGCATGAACGGGACGTATGGTCACTCTACCTGTTTCGAATCAATGAGTTTATTTCTTTTGGGCCAGACAGAGAACTGAAAGGATTTTGAAATTTGTGAGAATAGGAAACATAAACATTGTTTACCTCCACTGACAAAAATGGAACACACGTGGGCAGCAACTGGTCCTTCGACGGTGATTTGGTTCCCATCTGCGGAACTGCTGCACAATATATCCATCGTGTTGTTATCTACGGCCACTGCACTGTGAACTGGGCACAGGTTTTCAGAGCCATTCAATGTAACTTCCAGTCGTCCTAACTCAACTGACAGAGGAAAACAGACATAAAAGTGATCAAAATCAAGCCACACGACTCTCTTTGGGAAAATTGTCTAAGTCGGTATAGATATTCTGTCTCTAAGAACCAGTTAAAAACATGAAATGTGTTTACCGTGCCGAAGAAGAATGTACCATCAAAGTCCTGGACCTGTGTGATGAACGCTGTTGATTTCAAGAGCCCATGCCAAGTGGAGCTCAATTTTACGGAAATGAGGTCAAGCAGACGTAGGAAGGGCGTGGCGATTTTTTTAGTGAGCCCAGGACCAGATCGTTATGTGTTAGCACTGTATTTATGGAA
>CAJHNH020005116.1:0-25766 GCA_905116865.2 Candidula unifasciata | reverse complement strand
AGACCTTTGCTATCAGCAGAAAGAACACGGGTATGGGCGTGTAGGGTCGGGGTGCACCGGGTAAAATAAATTCCCCCCTAGATTTTCCCGGGTTACTACCCCTCACACAACGCTAAAAAAAAGAAAACGTGTTCACCTGGGGCTCCTAGAAGTTCCTTTCATAAAAAAAGTCAGGTTAAACGGAAGTGATCGCTTTCAACAACTTTCTGGGTACAGGCAAGCAGACGTTGTAAAAGTGTCGGCCCAAAAAATAGAGGGGGGGGGGGGGAGGCGGTGGGGCGGAATAGAGGTCTGCATAAGAACTCGGGGCCATTGTATTATTACGCGGTGCAAGTGGGGGCGCCGTCAAAAGGACATTGTAAGAAGGGGGGGGGGGAACCCTTTTTACAATTTTTAGGAGAGGGGCGCATAACCCCCATATATATATTTTTTTGGGAAGGGGCCTATATAGACATAAGCCTTGTTTAAGTGCGTATAACAATAATAAAAACAATGTAAAAAGAAAAACAAAGGACCAATTTCCACGCCTTCGGGCGTATAGGGCATATATGGCTTGACATTTATATTATAGACCAATCGGCACTTGGTAGGTGATGTCTTCCTCTGTCCCTTCTTCGTGTCACAAAATTTTCAGTTTTTTCCCCTTTTTCATAACATCCCAAAAAAAAATAATGTCTGGGAGTTTGTGGTAGTTGTCTTGGCGCATTGCCCCTTTCAAAAAAATTTCAGTCCCCCCGAAATTCTAAGGTTTTTTTCCCCCCTCTCCGGACCTCAAGAATTTTTTTGACTTATTAATAGTTTGTCTTAGACGGGGTTTAAAATCACCGCAACGGGTTTCCCCATACTTGCTCCGTTCCCATCATCTCGGTTTCCCCTCTCTACAAAGAAGTTCGCAATGGATCTCCAACAAACCCCTGTCTTTGCCCTTGATTACACTCATCATATGCTGTTCGTCCATCCTGTTTATCCTCCACTTGAAACCTGTCTCCTTTTCCCCCCCGCCCCTTGAACCTTTCCCCTAGGATGTCTTACAATCCTGTTTGTCTTTTAATGTGGCCAAATATTTCACTTGTCTCTTTTTTATTTCCCTAGCAACTCTCTTTTCATTCCCAATTTCCTCAGTAACTTCATGTATTTGATAGCTTTTGTTTCCATAATACGCTAATCTTCTTATATCCACAGCTCCAAAGAATTGATACGTTTTTCCAGTTGCTTGTTCATTGTCCATGCTTCTTGCCATACAGTAAGGTTGAGAACACATAACATTTGACATTCGCATTTTTAATCATTGCTTATTTCTCTTGAGCAGTAACTTTTGCATGTTGTTGAAAAATGTTTTTGGGCCATTCCTTATTCGCCGTTCCTGTGCCAGTGGAGATCAAATGAAATGGGGCCCCCTCTCTCGTTCATATAAAACTGGTTAAAACAAACCTACTACTCGTGTAATCTAAAACTGTTTACTGTAATTGTGTCTGGTGAGACTGGTTAACTAAAGTTGAACTACTGCAAACTGGAAAACCCGCCCCCCTAGTTCCCGGAACAATCCAGAAATATGCGCAAAACGGTCAATGTGTATTTCAAAGCCAAAGCCAACGATCGCTACAAGAAATGTAGTTTGTATTTGATGGAAATAGTCGGACACTACAGGTTGGCTATACACACGTAGAGTTACTACATAAGGTATTTCATCAGCTTACAGGTAAACTGGCTACTGGCCATTGTCGCGTGCGAATGTGCACCAGAACGCACCGGTACGGAGTGAGCAAATAAGACGTCAAAACAATACGTAACGTTGTTATGATAATATTGTTGTCTGAGCAGGTTTGATGTGTATATAGTCGCGAAGGAGACGGACGTGGGGATCCTTGAGGACGCTTTCCCCCGGTATCCCATCGGAAGCAAACGTTATATATAAAGTTGGATTCCTTGAGGACGTTTTAAAAACCCCGGGACTCCAAGACCTGCAGCAGGAAGCTGGTGAGCACGACAATTCTCGCTAGCTGAAGCCGGTATACTTTCATTGCTTTTAAGTCGGCCTTGTCCGAGGACCACGATGATTGTCATGATCTCAGGTTCGGACTGCGACCTATCGTAAGGACATAACCGTCCTATGGATGTACGAGTGAGCTTTGGTTTGAACGCGTTTGATTATTGATTGTCATACGTATTCTTGTGTTGATCATTCTGATTGTAGTATATCAATACAACCATTTGAAACTTAAACGCATACGTTCGAGCTTCTACCTATTTTGAAAGCAGTTGACGTAACTACTCTTTTTAAACCCCTACTTGGCCTATTTCTCATTTGGTACCACACCCCTCAGGCATGAAGCTCTTGCACGTCCCAATGAAGGTCCGCACGTATCAAAATGGGGGCCCTAGCTCTTTAAAGAATGTAGGGACCTCTCGTTCACAAGTGTGATACGGACGACATTTTGTCGCATTGTTGTGGCCTTCAATTTGTACACGAAGCAAATTCCACTTGTCACGTCCTTTTACTCAATCTCTCAGCTGTGGTATCGTTCAATGTATCAAGTCCGCCGCCGCCGGTCTGTTCTAAGCCATCCGTTGGATCTTCATCGGGACCATATCATTCTAGCCATCGTTGGATCTTTCATCGGGACCATATCCTTCTTCGTGTTCGTTGATCTTCAATCGGGACCGTATCATTCTTCTTCGTTGGATCTTCATCGGGAAAGTAAGCAACTCTTCGTTGGTCTTCCGTATCAATACTTCGCTGGATCTTCATCATAATCAGTCACCGTTACTGACTGTGCCACTTTCCGTGTGATTGAATCGGGATCAAGTCGTCCTTTTGGCTGTACATTGATCTGCTACTTTGCCGTTGTAACCGGTCGTTTATTTAGCGGATTAGATTTAGAGATTTTTCATCGCTAACGCATTTGACAGTGTGTTGTGTTGTCTGCCACCCAATTGGTAAGTCAATGTGTGGTTATTGTGGTTTCTGTTGCGCTGACAATTTTAACACTCTTTCCTCCAGAGAACCTGGTTGTCTGTGTGTGCGCAAGGTGGAAGAGCGAAGTGGCACTTAATTTGTAAGTGTGTGAACAGTAAACCGCAGTATTCTTCGTTGTCCTGTGGCGTCACTTCAACCACACACTATCATATATATCATATATTGTATATTGATTGTCATATTAATTTAAGATATGTCTACATATTGCTTAGTTTTTTTTGAGTTAGTCGTATTATAGGCCTAGAAAAAATGGACAACTGCTTAGCTTTCGCCGAAGCCAGAATGGAAAGAGTTGTCGTACAGCGATTCACATTTCGCGCATGTAGAGAACCGCGGAACCGCTCCTGTAGTAAAGAGAAATGTGAAGTTTGGAGAAATTACGCAGGCAAAAAAGAAGCTGAGGCTGAGAAACTACGCTGGGAAAAAGAGCCCGATGGCGGAGAGACTGGGGAGAGAGGGGAGGAGCGTTTTGAATGTAGACTAATTTAGAAAGTACGTTTTGGAGAACGCATTAGAACTGAGCGCGTATAGATAGGACAAGGTTGTTGGCTGTGTCAGAATCAGAGAGCCTTCCGTCTTGTGACTAGTATCCGTTTCGGGTTCCGAACAAGGTGCATGTGTAATACATAACATACACCAATTAACTACGCGTTTCTCTTACTTACACCTACAGAAGAAAGTCTTCATATTTTTTGGATCGCTTCTCTTATAAGCGATTAATACCTCTAAGATACCAGAGGAACAAATGGGTATCTCGTTTAAGGGATTTGCTAACGGGACTATTTTTGGAACACGTTCAACGAACTTATCAGAAGACGGAACGCGCGTCGTTCGAAATAGTCAAACAAAAACTGTTGGCGTCGAAGTGCATGACGCGAAGAGGTTACCAGTGTGGCAGTTTAAAATCTGTGTGTGCCATCCGTCCTGGAAGTTTCGCTGATTTTGTGGCCACGTCGCCGCGTTTAGAAACGTTTGTTTACGCGTTGGGTGACATTGGCAGTATGTTAAAATTCTTATGATAAGTTGGCTGATCGTCATTATTCGAGATAAAATTTTGTCATCATGTAGTTCGGGAGATGTTCTCAATTTTTTTCAAGAAAGGAAACCGAAGGTCAGTTGAGGAGAATGACAACATTGGGAAGAACAGTATTCACTCACTGTCCTCATCCTGGTAAACAATTGCACAACCCTAACACCCCGGTTCGAGGACAGACTCCCACTGCATGCCAGTATTAGGGTGCAAACCACAACGCCTCGTCCAAATCGGCCCAGGTTGGAACAATGCCATAATAGGCATGGGCGCTATCGCAGCCACAGCGAAACAGAGAACAACCACGCCCATAGAGTCAAACGTCCAAAAAGACAGGGTGACATTAGACCCCACCCCGTTCATCTGCTTGTTCATCTGTCTGGGTTTCGTGGAGAACAAACCCAAAAAAAAAGTCCGCATTGTCCCACCAACCAAGCGAGACACAGGAACAGATGTGATCGATGGTCCATTATCACGGGTAGTTTTCAACGCAACACAGGTCCTATAAGGTCTATGTCTGCAGGGGTTTCCCATAAAACGTTCTGATTGCCCAAGGGTTGTGAACAATCCATGCTATTCCCGCGCAAACAGGTAAACGCAGCAGCGATGTCACAAAAAGTGACGAAATTTGCAGAGACGGTCAGGTTCGAATCCATCCAGAAAATTGTTTAACGCCCATCCGGTTTGTCAGCTGTACCACTGGAGGTGTTTGCCTTGCCTCATGGTTATGTTGGAAAACATACAAATCGTAAGGTATTACGCGTAACAAAACTGGCGCCAATGTTATAGGAGTGGCTAGATACCTAATCCCCAAATCAGGCATACTTTAGTCGGTATTGCAGTGTCGTACTTTTGGTGGTCGTTTAGAAAGTTTTCCTTTAGCAATAAGTCTATTTAAATAACCCGGTATTTTCAAGGGGTTGCCGAATGTGTGTTTTGGAAGACCCTTCAGCAAGACGTACTCCTTGGAATCAGTTCCAGGAGCAAAGATCCCCTCAGCGTGAGGAAATCGAACGCTGGTATAGAAGAAATGAGGGTGTGGACTGAAGCTAATGCTGCAGTTACACGCCTCAACACAGAGTAGTAACGAGGAAGCTACACCTGCGTTACAGTCAGCTACTTCGAAAAGAAAAACCAAATAGCTATCACATGTGGATAGCTATCGAGAAGATCAGTAAAGACATGAACCAGAACGCCGCAAAAGGTGCCTGGAAACAACCACACACGCCCGAAACCGAAACAATTTTGGCGATAACAACAACGGGCGGATCCTTACCTCATATGCTTTTCTATGGCAGAAGTTACCGGGTGTTTAGAACATGTAAGCAAGGAGGTACATGGCTTTTTGTGTGGCAGAATGGAATTTTAATGAGGATATTTTAAATCACCTGTTAGGACTGTTATGGCAATGTAAACAATTAGTCGGTTTCCTTTATGTTATAGAAACCGATGTTCTGGAAGTTGCACATGACACTCCTTTTTGCTGCACATTTAGGTATAGGTAAGACACAGAAAAGAATCGTTCTTGCGACAATTCTATTGGCCTGGTTTTGTTTTCCACCACAGATATTAGGAAATACTGTAAGGCATGTAAAGAATGTCAAAAATGGATTGCGAGAAGGATGCATCTCAGAAACCCTCCTATTCAAAGGGTCTATCTTCCATGTCGTCCTTTCGAAAAGTTGCTGTCGATCTTGTGGGTCCCGTTACCGGTTGTTTCACAAAGAGGATTTTAGATAACATTTTAACATTTGTTAGACATGGCATCACGCTTGGGTTGAAGCAGTAAACCGTTTACGTCATATCACTACTGAGGTCAGTATCAGTAAGCATGATGCTTATATGTCTCTAGAGTAGGCTTTCCTGAAACAAGTTCTGTCAGATCACGATCACAATTTAATTTTCAGAAGCAAATGCGCAATCTTATTGGACAAATTACTAGCGCATCTCTCACGTTTTTTGTTTCCTGCAATGATATCACCCACAATCAAATGGGCTAGTAGAAAATTTAAATGGGAAATTAAAAGCTATACTAGCCAAAGTTACTAATATATTCAATCCAGCAGACTGGGATAAATTACCTTCCTGCTGTTTTGTTTCGCCTATCGTGAGGTGCCCCATGAGTCATTACAGGGTTTCTCACCTTTCGAACTTATATATGTGCTAATCCCAGAGGTCCACTGTCGCTGTTAAAGGCCATATGGATCGGGGTACAGGCGATCAAATGAATGCGCCTCAAACATATATTAAATTATTCGTGACGGAAGTTACGTAAACAATATAATCAACAGGTTTTCAAGTTGCACGGGAACAACTTGGAAAATGCTGGTATTCTCATCAGAGAATAATACTTTAACCTTAAACCGGAGACTGATCACTCTCCAGCCCTAATGATGATGTATAATTATATTTCTGCAAGATAAGATATAATTGTTTATCGCCTAAATGGCAGAGGGTCCTTTTAAAGTTAGTAGTGGAAATTTCAGATGTGGACTAGCTTATATTGATGTCCAGAGGACAATCATAAAGTATACAATCTAAAAGCCAACATGCTTAAGATAGTTTTAAGGGTCTCGCCCGTGGTGTGTTTGTCTGAAGTGTTAGAAGCAGCTGAGGCACCCGACAGTAATTTGCAAGGAAGAAGAAAGTGTGAGGCAGCATTCTGCCACGTCATTGACGAAGAGAGCAAATGATGTCGAGGTGGACTACTGCTCAATCAATTGTCCCTAATACCGAACTGGTATCCAGAGACAACGTGGAGAGACGTTGGATAGTCGCGCCCCTCGGTTCGCACCAGATTATGGTGCGTCGTATAAAGCGTCTTTTGGCTACATTCGAACAAAACATTATCGGACATACCGGGTAGAACGACAGAAGCAGTGCATTCCATTGAATTAATAGATCATAAACCCTATCAAAATGAAACCATGATGTTATACCCTTTTCATTAATCGGGATGCCGTGGATAAGGAAATCGATAACATGATTACGTGGGGGTATAATTGAAACCGTCGACATCACCCTATGCTTTTCCAATAGTGGTTGTCCGAAAGAAAGATGGAAGCCTTCGGATCTGCATAGATTTCCGAAAATTGAATCGAATCACGGTTGTAGATGCTGAAAATATCCCCAAATATGGAAGATATGTTTGTTTGCATTGTCGAAGGCTAGGTATTTACAAAGTTAGATCTTACCAAGGGTTATTGGGGACAGATTCCCTTAGCCGAGGATTCCAAAAAATACACCGCGTTTCAGACGAAACAAAGGTTTGTTGGTTCACTTCAACTATATGGTCTTCGGGCTTTCGGGAGCACCGACGACGTTCACCCGCCTCGTACGCAAGTTGTTTACAGGGTCGTAATGATGTTATTCATTATCTGGATGACATTCTGCTTTTCCATAATGATTTAGACGAAACATATTCGAGGTCTAAAGACATTACTGGAACGCATAAAATCGTTTAATCTGACAGTTAGACCAACTAAAGTGAAGGTCGCTTTCGAGGAGGTCACGTTCCTCGGTCATGTTGTAGGACACGGGGTCCGTAAACCCGAAAGCCACCACGTTGGGTAAGATTCTTAACATCCCTATACCAAAAACGAAGAAACAAGTGCGTGCGTTATTGGGTTTATGTAACTTTTATGCCAAATTCATTCCTAACTATTCAACCATTACAGCCGTGTTGTCCTCATTGACGATGAAAGGAATGCCAGGGAAGGTTATCTGGACGAGAGAGTGCGAGGACGCGCTCCAGAGATTACAAAAGGCATTTAATAGTAATCCGTTCTTGTGTTTGCCAGATTTGTCTCTGCCGTTCTATGTATCCACAGATGCGTCCGATGTGGCGATTGGTGGGACGTTGTTGCAATCCAGAGAGGGCACCCTACTCCCTGTTGTTTATGCCAGCAGGAAGCTGTCTCCTACTGAATGCCGTTACAGCGTGGGCGAGAGGGAAGCACTAGCCATTTTTTGGGCAGTAGGGAAGTTTACCCAATTCCTGTATGGCAGTCACTTCTTTGTCTTGACAGACCATCGTCCACTCGAAGTCTTGAACTCAGCACCCATCAAAAACTCACGCATATTAAGATGGACAATGTTTCTACAGACGTTCAACTTCACAGTTATTTATCGCCCAGGGAAAGAAAATGTCTTAGCCGATTTTTTGTCGCGCACCCCAGAGGCATTGGAAGACGATTGATGTTTATTTGTTGAATTTAAATGATATTTAAAATGCATGATGTTATGAAAAATAATTTGGATAACAATAATGTTGTTGATAATAATGCTTAGTGAAGTCAGGAATCTATATTTTGCATGCATTTAGTAATGTATTGACGATATATTGAGGAGTGAGTGTGTGTGTATTCAAGTGTTCTTATTTGCTCTCTCGTACTGGTGCTGTTTGCCGCGACATGACTCCAGTTTTCCGACCGAGACTAGGACAAGTCCTAGTGCTCGGTCGTCCTCGGGAGGGGGGAAAAGCTGTCGCGTGCGAATGTGCACCAGAACGCACCGGTACGGAGTGAGCAAATAAGACGTCAAAACAATACGTAACGTTGTTATGATAATATTGTTGTCTGAGCAGTTGATGTTTATAGTCCGAAGGAGACGGACGTGGGGATCCTTGAGGACGCTTTACCCCGGGATCCCACGGAAGCAAACGTTATATAAAGTTGGATCCTTGAGGACGTTTTACCCCGGGACTCCAAGACCTCAGCAGGAAGCTGGTGAGCACTACATTCTCGGCAGCAAGCCGGTATACTTTCATTGCTTAATTCGGACTTGTCCGAGGACCAAGATGATTGTCATGATCTCAAGGTCGGACTGCGACCTATCGTAAGGACATAACCGTCTATGGATGTACGAGTGAGCTTTGGTTGAACGAGTTGATTATTGATTGCATACGTATTCTTGTGTTGATCATTGCTGATTGTATATATCAATACAACCATTGGAACTTAACGCATAGCGTTCGAGCTCTACATTTTGAAAGCATTGAAGTAACTACTGTTTTACCCCTACTTGGCCTATTTCATCTTGGTACCACACACTCAGCATGAAGCTCTGCACGTCCCAATGAAGGTCCGCACGTATCAGCCATACTGAATATCAGGACACAACCGCTGCAGTAATGAAAGGCATTCCACAGGAAAAACACAGCTCACAGAGCTACAACCAAGCACTAAACTCAGCAGCTCAGGCAGGGAAACCGTAGACTCATTCATTCATTCAGTAGCATGTCCCTCGCGGAACCTCGCCGCCATAACAACCCTCCGGAAAACCTTCCTATCATGAGCAAGATGTCCTGCGTCTGATACACCCAACCGTAGACTACTGTCCTTATTTGGAAACTGCATTAGCAAAGCGCTGTCGAAAGCGCACAGAGGCCCATGCGTTCAGGGGCGCAGGTTACTGGTACTACAATGCTAGCTGCGCACGCTCACTCTGGACAACGAGGCGGAAAATATCAAGTGATAAGCTCTCCAGCGTAATCATTACCTGCTAACGCTTATACATGCAAATTGATCACGCCTGGCCACTGCAGAAAAGACAGTTTCTTAACGTACAAAATATATTTGTTGCACAGTAGGACACTCAGAGTCCTTCACCTATTATCACACGTGACATCTGTATGGCAACGAATGCTAAATCGCTACAGCAAGGGGTTTATCGCCTGCCAGGCTCATCAACTTACCCGCCAGGTGGTTGGACTTTGGCGTCTGCTGTCTCAACATAGGTTCGGTCGATCTACTACAGTATAGAGTTCTTACTCTAGTAGTGGTAGCAGTAGTAGTGGTAGCAGTAGTAGTAGGAGCAACAGTAGTAGTAGTAGCAGAAGTAGGTGTCAGTGTCTTGTTAACCCCAACGGAGCATAAGCCCTAAACCAACTCACGCCAAGTCGTTCTATCCTTCGCTATCGCGTGAAGCTTGCCCCAATACCTCCCCATCTTTTAAACTTCTCTCTAGCTCTCTTTTTTTTGGTGTTTTTCGGCCTTCGTGTTTTCTATGTCCCTTGTGGGTTCCAGTGCAAAGACATTCTAGTTATATTACTCACATGTTTTTTTTTTTTTTCAACGTGTGTCCTGTCAAAGACCAGTGTCTTTTCTTCACCTCTTTGTACAGAGCAGACTATAGCACACTACCGTGTGGGGTCCTTGGTTCTGTTTTGATGGTGTAAACAGAAAAGACCCACTACCTCCTAATAAGCATGACGTAGAAGACGATAAGTTAAGGGTTTGCTCAATCCGGCGTGTCGGGCCAAAAAATGTGGACATACATCAAGACATAGCTGTGAACCACAGAACAACGTAGCAATCGCAACTTTGAGGACAAACATGAAAGATACTTGACATATACGGACTAAGCATTTTTCCTCTGTTCACTTTGACAGTGTGATCAGGTACCCACTCTTCTCAGATAATGACCAAAACAAATAGCTCGTGAAAATTGCAGAATCGGTTCTTTTCTTGTAATTCACCCTACCTCGGAGAATCCGAGATTTTGTGGGGAGTTCTCGGGAAAGTCCAATAGTACAGAGGCGTGAAATGAACATAAACTCTAACCCCACCCCTTAAATTAATAACGGACTTTCCCGGGAACTCCCCATGAAATCTCGGATTCCTCGAGATGGCGTAAACTTAAATAA
The DNA here is from genome assembly GCA_905116865.2 of Candidula unifasciata. Taxonomy (NCBI): domain Eukaryota; kingdom Metazoa; phylum Mollusca; class Gastropoda; order Stylommatophora; family Geomitridae; genus Candidula; species Candidula unifasciata. Next base: position 15,113 of record CAJHNH020005116.1, on the reverse strand, counting down.
AGTACAAAATAATTCCTAAGCAAATGTTTTAGGAAAGGGATATCCTTTCTGTGTTCACGGGCGGTAAACTCCAGATACAAGTTCTTGTTGGTCCTCCACTACTAGAGTTTTGTTCCAGAACCTGAATTTTGAGTGCACATGCGTTCTGTCTATCTATCTATCTATCTATCTATCTATCTATCTATCTATCTATCTATCCATCCATCCATCCATCCATCCATCCATCCATCCATCCATCCATCCATCCATCCATCCATCCATCCATCTATCTATCTATCTATCTATCTATCTATCTATCTATCTATCTATCTATCTATCTATCTATCTATCTATCTATCTATCTATCTATCTCTATCTATCTATCTTCTTTTACCCCACTAGGACATCACACAAGCGATAAACACCCGATGACACAAAGTGCCACCTTGTGGATGAGGATCACCCGTGGAGAGGTCCCAGAAACCGCGTTCAGCCATTAGACTATATTTATGGCCGGGCTATACTGCGGCCCCTGGCAAGAGCCAGAGTAGGGCTTCAAATGACGAACAATTGCTTCCCACAAGGGGATGACAAAATAACGTTAACATCTTTTGGAAAGATCTCCCTAATTTGCAAGCATAATAAATAACAATAAGAAATGGCGAAGAAATGAGAAATGTCACAAACTTCGAATATCTCGGCTCTATAGCAATGGAGACTGTTTGACAGAAATTAAAAGGAGGATGGTTGTAGCAATGCAAAGATTAAACAGCCTAAAAAGTCTATGGTTAAACACCAGCAAGGAGATCAAAATTAGAATTTTGAGAGCATGCATCTTCTCTGTAGCAACATACGGATGTGAGTCGTGGACTATTTCCTAGTACTTTGTATATCCTGTCATCTCTTTATGAGATGCAGTTTTTCCCTCTTTTGAATTCCCACCCTGGCTCTTGCCAGGGGCCGCAATATAGCCCGACCATAAATATGGTCTAATGGCTGAACGCGGTTTCTGTGACCTCTCCACGGTGATCCTGTTCCACGTGGTGGCACTCTGTGTCATCGGGTGTTTATCGCTTGTGTGATGTTTTGGTGGGGTAAAAATCTACTCTACTACTACTCCAAGTCCTTAAGAAAGAGAATATGAGCTTTTGAGCTGAAATGCTATAGAAAGATTCTCAGAATATCTTGGACAAAGAAGAGGAGAAATAGTGACATCTTGAAAGATCTGAACATCAAGGAAGATTGGCTAATAAACAGCATCCTGTCTCGGAAGCTGAAATATTTTGGTCATATCAAGCGCCACGACGCATTGGGAAAAAAAATAGCAAAGGGCATGGTACCAGGAAGGAGGGGCAAGGACCGACCAACACAAAAATGGGCACAGGATATCAATGACTTCTTGAATATGAAAGTGCACAAGGCGGGAGAGCTGGCGAGAGACCGAGTTTCTTTCAGGCAGACCGTGATGAGAGCTACGTTCTGCAAAGGACCTGCTACATGATGATGATGAATGTTGGTTCCTCGTCTTTCCGGCTGACGCACTCCGGCTTGGATGGAATCACCCAAAGTGACCTTTTACGACATGCTTGTTATGCTAGCAATTAGTGTGTTCTGCCCCAGATCCGACATGTTAATATAGGAAGGGGATGTAATTCGCAATATTTAAATACGAATGATTAGGTCAAACGTGATGCCTTCCCTTGATATCAGATATTCACACACTACTGGGTAGTGAGGCGACCGACACACTTCCTCTCCCAGTTCAGAGCACAACCAGACATTCAGACTCTGATTTGCTTCATTAAATTGTATTGTATTCCTAAAGATTTCAGAGCCACATAACCAAATAAGTCACAACTTACCACTGTGCATAAGTGACACGTGAAATTGCTAGAAGTCCACGTGAAAAAATCACAGCCTTTACCAGGGCCTGAACCCAGGACCTCCAGCGCTCGAGGCAGACACCATGCTTCTAAAGCACTTAGCCCCCGTCCTTGATATAATAATTCTACAGAGGGGTGTGGAAAAACCAACTATTAAAAGTGACAGCAATAAGAACAGTTTCTACAATTAACTAAATCCACAGACTACTTTTGTAGCACTGAAAAACACTTCCTCATACGGAACGTAATTTTTCGTTTTTTTGAAGATTTACTCCGGCTGTTGACGGGGGCCCTAATATAACCCAACCTATGGGTTGAACGGGGTTTCTGGGACCCTATCCCCATGTTATCCTCGGTGTGATGTCATGGTGGGGTAAAATACCAAGCCATTTGTAACATAAGTTAAAAAATATATAACACCAGCTGAAGATTGTGTCACATGAGTGACAAAATATATAACATCATTTACATATGGTTTTGGAAAAGGGAGGGGGGTGATTGTCAGGAGCCACAATAAACCTCACATTTGAACATGGTTTCTGGATGTTACCTAAGAGATTTTCATCCGAACAATCAATCCTTTGCTTCAACGGGTGTTTATCGCTCAGCTTGTGTTCCTAGTGGGGTTAAACTTCACCCACCCACAGGTCCTACCCAACTGGTTCAAAAGACTCATGTACACTTTATACAAAGACCCGTCCACAGTGAAGAAGAAGAAGAAGAATATACATTACATTTAAAATTCCTCACATTTACTTCTGGATGATAATTTGTATTGTCTTCTTATATTTGCTATTATGTTAAAGCAGAGGACCCCTTTCCACCTTCAGGCGTACTGGGCATATAGGGCTAGACCTTATATTTGATAGACCAATCGGTATTCAGTGCATGATGTGCTCAACATCACGCCAGGCTTTCGCTAGTACCCATTTAAGGCTAGGTCGATCTGAGAGCAAAGGTCAATTTTGAAAAAATCTGACTCTATCAGGAGCTAAACCCATGACTTTTGGATCCAAAAGTGAGCATCTAGTTGCTACACCACAGCAGTTCCCAATTACTAGGGTTCAATTCCAGTGTCAGGCAGTATTTGAAAGAAATAAGACTGTTCTCGTAATGTTTGGTCAATGGTACGAGAGTCACACTGTGTAAGAGACTGGAGCCTCAACATACTAAAGACAACAGTGGTACACCACAGCCAAGCTTTACTGTGGAGACAAAACATAAGTTTTCTTCTTCTTCTTCTTCTTCGCTTTCGGTTTCGTATTCTCAGATCAGACCATCAGGTGGGTTGCTGCTATGAACTCGACCATAGCTTGCTCTTCATACTTTGCTTTTGAGGCCAGGTGTATTTTCAAAGTTGTATGTAGAGTGGGCAGGTCTGCAGAATGTGCTCAGGTGTTTGTGGTCCTGTTGAGCCTGCAGTGTCCGGTTTGTAGACGGAAAATTGTTGTATGTTGCTTTCTGTTGAGTCTGCTGATGAGACCTAGATTTTATAGATGAACTGGTACATATGACACAGTCCTCCTTTCGAACAGCGTAAAGGGAATCAAAAATTTAATATTGTCCGTCCAAAAGCACAGTGAAGATCAAAATTTGTTCTTGAATTTAAAGAAAACAAAAATAATGTCCACAGATAAAACTGGCTGTCACCCAAAAATAATAAATGATGAAGAAATTGAAAATGTCGCAAACTTTGAATATCTAGGCTCTATAATAAATAGCAATGGAGACAGTTTGACAGAAATTAAAAGGTGGATGGCCATAGCAATGCAAAGATTTAACAACCTAAAAAGCCTATGGTTAAGCACCAGCAAGGAGATCAAAATTAGAATTTTGAGAGCATGCATCTTCCCTGTGACTACATACCGATGTGAGTCGTGGACTATCTCTCAGTCCTTAAGAAAGAGAATAGGGGCTTTTGAGCTGAAAGGCTATAGAAAGATTCTCAGAATATCTTGCACAAGGAAGATGAGAAATATTGACATCTTAAAAGATCTGAACATCAAGGAAGATTGCATCCTTTCACGAAAGCTGAAATATTTTGGTCATATCAAGCGCCACAACGGATTGGAAAAAATTATAGCAGAAGGCAACACGAAGATGGGCACAGGATATAAGTGACTCCTTGAGTGTGAAAGTGCATGAGGCGGGAGAGCTGACGAGAGACCAAGTTTCTTTCAGGCAGATGTGATGAGAGCGACGTTCTGCAAAGGACCTGCTACATGATGATGATGAGTGTACATGGTGGGTGATGTGGTGAACATCACACTGGCCACGCTGACTTCCCAGGACTGCTCCTGGTACCCACTCAAGACTGGGTCGACTTGGGAGCCAATGTTATTTCTGAAGGTAGCCCAGTTCTGTCAGGACACGAACCCATGACCTTCTGTTCCGCAGTCGAGCGTATAACTTCTACACCACAGCGACTCCCTATATATGCATTGACTGAATGAATGACGGCTTGAATGGTTCATTTATTTATGCATTGACTGAATGAATGATGGCTTGAATGATTCATTTATTTATGCATTGACTGAATGAATGACGGCTTGAATGATTCATTTATTTATGCATTGACTGAATGAATGATGGCTTGAATGATTCATTTATTTATGCATTGACTGAATGAATGATGGCTTGAATGATTCATTTATTTATGCATTGACTGAATGAATGACGGCTTGAATGATTCATTTATTTATGCATTGACTGAATGAATATGGCTTGAATGATTAATTTATTTATGCATTGACTGAATGAATGAAGGCTTGAATGATTCATTTATTTATGCATTGACTGAATGAATGACGGCTTGAATGATTCATTCGTCTGAATTTTCACCGATGAGAGCGTTGACCTCTGCATTAACAGCAACAGGATTCTCTTCTCTACATCGCCTGTTGAGTGTGACAATACAGGAAAATGTAGTTTGAATGAATGATGGCTTGAATGATTAATTTATTTATGCACAGATAAAATGAATGATGGCTTGAATGATTAATTTATTTATGCACAGATAAAATGAATGATGGCTTGAATGATTAATTTATTTATGCATAGATTGAATAAATGATGGCTTGATCAAAAACATGAACAAACTTATGTTCACAAACTGGGCACACAGGCTAATCTTACACCGTGCCCTTCAAAACACTCATCTTTCACACAGCAGTATTACTTTTTATCTATAAACATTTCCATTTCCCAGCAGTAGACACAATATGAATACACAGTAAAGATAAAAGCATTTTTTGTTCATAGCAATAACATAATATCAAAAGTAAAGATCCCTTTTTACGCCTTAGGCGCATTGGGCGTATGGAAAGAGCACCCATATTTTTACAGGCCAATTGGCACTAGGTGTTTAATATGGTCAGCATTATGCCAGCCATCTTTACTTTCCCAGGACATAAATCCTGGCACCCATTTAAGGCTGGGTCGACCTGCGACGCCCCATACTATGATACAAATTCAGGCAGCCAACAGTGGGTTTCGATTGCGGTATGTTGGAATTACAAGTCGGGCTCGAAACACCTAAGCCACAGACATCGCATACATAATATCAATGATATAGTAAAAACACAAATCAAGGAAGACAAATGTGCGTGCATGCATGCAAGCACACACGCACGTACACACTCATATACAAAATGTATAAATGAATAGACCAAATAAATGATGGCTTGACTCAGTGGTGTAAAAGAATCTTTAGCCATACCTTTAAGCACACTAGGCATATAGGGGGCTAGACCTATATTTTATGGACCAGTCGGCACTCTGTGTGGTCAACATCATGCCGACCGCACTAGTGTACAGAGCATAAATTAAACGAATGATGGATTGATTTTGATCCGGGTGCTCGGAGCAGGACTGGCTAAATGAATACATTGTTGTAGGCGACGGTCAGTCCCTAGGCATTACGGAGCTGTACCCCTGGTTTTGGGACAAGCATCTGCTATGACAGTAAAGTTCTATGGGGTAGTGAAACTCTCTGCCATACAGACTATATAAATACGTTGATACTCTTATTATACATATACTGAAGCATTGTGAGATCAGAAACTGGCACTCGCAGCTTGGATAGATTTAAGGAAAGCTGATGATAAGGTTTGGAGTAAGAGGCGGATACAAAAAATAAGACACTGTAAAATGAACGGGAGTATGTACAAGTGGATTATAGTATACTTAACAACAGAAAACTCCAAGAATAGACAGATGGTTTCAAGTTAACACACACACAAAAGTCCTGCTTGGATATGATGTCCCCATGTACTTCAAGCGCTCTGTTCTGGAAAACTACCAGAATCAAAACACTACATTCAACTGTCAGCAGTCAAAATACAGTGGATCCCTCTCCCACTGTGGTCCCTGCATGGGTTCCAGGGCCCCATTATGGGGAGCAATAAGAATAGACCCACCATCTATCCAACACGTATGTTGATGGAGTCAACTAACTGGGAGGATTCCTTTGAAGTTAGAGTACATCTGCCTGAGTGGCAAGGAACTAACAGTCTGCAAACAAATAAGCCAGATCTGGAACAGGACTAGAGTCCAGAAGTGGATGAACAGCAAGAAGTTTTCACTGGAGTTTTCAGCTAGCGAACGCTAAGAAGAAGAAGAAGAAGAAAAAGAAGTAAAAAAAAAGAAGAATTATTTGGCTTCAGAGTTCAAGAGCTGGACATTACAGAATGAAGCCATTTCAATCATTCACTGTTGAGTACCTATGCTGATTCAGCTCCAGTGTTCAAGTTAAGAAGAGGACCTATACACCAAAGTAACTGCACCAATAATTGTTGAGTAGACACAACCATACTGTAGCAAGTATCCCTTTACAGGCTGGATTCAAACACTGCCTCTGTTGAGTAGACAGAACCATATGTTGAGTAGACAGAACCATATGTTGAGTAGACATTACCATATGTTGAGTAGACATAACCATATGTTGAGTAGACATAACCATATGTTGAGTAGACATAACCATATGTTGAGTAGACATAACCATATGTTGAGTAGACACAACCATATGTTGAGTAGACACAACCAGGCTAGATTAGACACTAACCATATGTTGAGTAGACATAACTACATGTTGAGTAGACACAACCATACTGTAGCAAGTATCTCTTTACAGGCTAGATTCAAACACTGCCTCTGTTGAGTAGACATAACCATATGTTGAGTAGACATAACCATATGTTGAGTAGACACAACCATATGTTGAGTAGACATAACCATATGTTGAGTAGACATAACCACATGTTGAGTAGACACAACCATACTGTAGCAAGTATCCCTTTACAGGCTAGATTCAAACACTGCCTCTGTTGAGTAGACATAACCATTTGTTGAGTAGACATAACCATATGTTGACTAGACACAACCATATGTTGAGTAGACATAACAATATGTTGAGTAGACATAACCATACTGTAGCAAGTATCCCTTTACAGGCTAGATTCAAACACTGCCTCTGTTGAGTAGACAGAACCATATGTTGAGTAGACATAACCATATGTTGAGTAGACATAACCATAGTGTAGCAAGTATCCCTTTACAGGCTAGACTCAAACACTGCCTCTGTTGAGTAGACATAACCGTATGTTGAGTAGACACAATCATATGTTCAGTAGACCTAACCATATGTTGAGTAGACACAACCATACTGTAGCTATTATTTCTTTACAGTCTAGACTCAAACACTGCCTGTTGAGTAAACATAACCATATGTTGAGTAGTCACAACCATATGTTGAGTTGACCTAACCATATGTTGAGTAGACATAACCATATGTTGAGTAGACATAACCATATGTTGAGTAGACATAACCATAGTGTAGCAAGTATTCCTTTACAGGCTAGACTCAAACACTGCCTCTGTTGAGTAGACATAACCGTATGTTGAGTAGACACAATCATATGTTCAGTAGACCTAACCATATGTTGAGTAGACGCAACCATACTGTAGCTATTATTTCTTTACAGTCTAGACTCAAACACTGCCTGTTGAGTAAACATAACCATATGTTGAGTAGTCACAACCATATGTTGAGTTGACCTAACCATATGTTGAGTAGACAAAACCATATGTTGAGTAGACATAACCATATGTTGAGTAGACATAACCATATGTTGAGTAGACATAACCATATGTTGAGTAGACAGAACCATACTGTAGCTAGTATCCCTTTACAGGCTAGACTCAAACACTGCCTCTGTTGAGTAGACATAATCATATGTTGAGTAGACACAACCAAACTGTAGCTAGTATCCCTTTACAGGCAACACAAACACTGACTCGGCTGAGTGGACAAACTGTCCATCACCTGGTTATGAACCCAACGATTAAACCAAGGCAGCATTGCCAGGGTTGTGCACAGCCTTGTACTGCAAACATGGCAGCAGACGTTGCTTCCAGCAGAACAAAGCCACTGCTGCCACAATTACTATCAACGCCAGGACAATAAAGACAACCCAGCCAGCTGATATACCATCATTGCCTGTTTGTACTGACAGCTCTCTCTTAATTTTCTCTAGAAGACTGTCTGGAGACCCTTGGTAGTCAGCAAAAACATAGCGAAACATTTCTGGAACTTCAGAAAAGGAATTATTCCCCCGCTGGAAACGGAAAGTTAGTGAGTGTAGGCCAGTGCGACCACACCAAGCGTGCAACTGCTTCGCTTTGTGGTCGGTACACTTTAAAGCATATTCAGCATTTTGTAATGGAGACAGAATACTAACCATCCAGTTGCTGTCACAACTCAACTGATTTGATGGAATATAAACAAAGCAGATACTTTTATTATTCGCATTCTTGTGTATTTCTAAATTACAAGAATCTGATACATTTCTTAAAGAAAGATCGACTGCCGGTGCCATGTTGAAAATGCTGACCTGGCTATTATAAAGGTCGTAAGAATGTTCACAGTATGTGTCATCCAGATACAACTGTCGCTCCCTGCTCTCGATATCTAATATCTTTAAATTTATAAACACTTTGCGGATATCAACCCTTGCAGTTCTATTGATACTTCGTAAATAGAAGTTGACATATCGTGACTGTGTGCAGTACTCTCTCTGCAACCACCTGCCTTGATACCCCAGAGCAAAGATCTGCGGAGATTCATCTGTGTCGTGTCCATCATGAATGAGAAGTTCGGCATTAGGGTCACCGATCTCACTTACTCTCCCTTCCTGAACAATGCACAGCCTGCCATCATCTCGTTTGGAATAAAAGTTTGTCTCGCAGTTGCGGAAAGTTTTTGTGCCAGTGTGGGGGCTAACATCAGCCAGAAGCACAAATCCCTGATCAGGTTTTACCTCCAGAAAGTTGTCATGGCCGCAGTGAGCGTAGGAGTTGAGAAACACGCTGTAGAAACCTTTGTCTGACTCAGTTTTCAAGAAAAGTATTGCCAGGACAAAGGCACAAAACTGTACTTTGTAGTTCAGCAACCACTGTGGCCAGATGTTGATGCCCATCTTTCAATTATCAAGCAGGAAAATCAATTCTACCCTGCAGATATAACAAAATTACAGGAAACATTTTAACAAAGAAGAAAGCATTTTTGAATACTGTAGTGTATTTTTTCCCTGTCCTTTTCTTAACTGTAACACATAAGTCACATTTAAAAAAAAAGTTAAGTGCTTTTTTATATCCCTGGCACATCCAATATATGGTACTAAATCCAAATTTTGGCAATATATTAAATAAACTACTATTTGCTGATGATCAGTGCTTGTTCAACAATGAGGAAGACAAACTGCAAGACCACATTAACACGTTAAACTCAGCATGAGATAGACACATCATAAAGTTCAATACAAACACAACTCAAACAATGCAAATCAGTAGAATCCCTGGTTCACTACATTTACAGCTGAATGGTTCTGGTCTAAATCAAATTAATAATTTTAAATATCTGGGAAGTGTCATAACGGAAGATTGGCTAATAAACAGCATCCTGTCTAGGAAGCTGAAATATTCTGGTCATATCAAGCGGCGGATTAGAAATTATAGCAGAAGGCATGGTACCAGGAAGGAGGGGCAGGGGCCGACCAACACAGAGATGGGCAGAGGATATAAGTGACTCTTTGAGTATGAAAGTGCATGAGGCGGGAGAGCTGGCAAGAGACCGAGTTTCTTTCAAGCAGACCTGATGAGAGTGACATTCTGCAAAGGACCTGCAACATGATGATGTCATAATGGAACATGGCAGAATTGACAGAGAAATAGAAATCAGATGTCGGAAGGCAACTGCACTTGTATTCCACCTGTCACCATTATTTTAACATCCAAACATAACCAGGATTGAACGAAGAAGTTGTAAACAGCATATTCATATAAACTTGAAGCCACCAGTACCAAACATGGACACATGGGGTTTAAAGTCCATATATGCAAAATCATCACTTGCTATCTGAGATGCAGGAGAGAAGCCACCAATTTAACCATCTGAGATTAACAGCAGATCAAGTGCTTAGGCCAACACATTAGAATGCAGAAACAATAAATAACCATCACAGGCACTACATTTTAGAAACTCAGCTACAAAAGCAAGAGAACGGCCATAAAAGACATGGATCAGCAACATTAAAGACACTTTACGCCTTCACTGCATTATAATAGCTAGTGCCAGCTAGCGTGCACTTGACAGCAAATTATTCGTCCTCAGAATGCTTAACAGCAGAAGTGATTTATGATGAATATATGGTGCTAAATCCAAATTTAGGTACACCAAATATATGGTATTAAATAATCAGACTATCCTCCGTATAACGGTCCCAAATTATCGAGGCCGAAAAAATACCGTAACAGGGCCTCAGGCGTATGTAAATTGCGGAACTCTTTCCGGCGACTATACGTCCACCGCCTAGAGTATCTCCCGTGCAGCTACGCGCGGGGAGTGGGGCTAAACTACATGGTTGGAACTCACAAGCAAATAAAATGGAGGAAGTTTTATTTGGCTATCAGATGTAAATATGAACTGATAACAGGATGATGTGCAAAAGAAACTCTAAGATGAACACAACAGAGAGGTCAACAAAGGTGCTAGATGTAGATGTAGTCAAGGCCCATTCGGAGGCAACATAGAACACGTGATATCTCCGGCCGGTGACAACAACTAGTAAAATGGTATGAGTTGTTGGCCGGTCACTAAGCCTACACCCCCGCAACATAGCACATGCCCTGCGAGACGGCAATTTATCAATGGAAAGGGAAGTCACTTCCCTTCTGGGCCCGTGAGACACGTGAGATGCACCAATATTTTTAAATGAAACAGTTAAATTCAAAGTTTAACCTTTGACACTGTTAGAATGCGCCTTTCATATCTGTTCTGCACATACAGTGTTACATGAAAACTGTAATGAGATATTCACTTGATGGTAACAAGTTTCATATTGCTGACGCCACCTGCCTCCGCTTACACTCCTAGCAGACGAAGCTGGTCTCATTGTGTTTTGTTTCGTTTCTCCAATTCGAATTTTGTTGGACACAAGTTTTGAACAAGTTTAACCTGCTGTGAACAGTCTCAGATATAATTGTGGCCTAGATTCTTTGTGCCAAGTGTATTGGCTAAGATTTACCTATGCCAAATTTAAAGACTTTATTGGCTGATTTATATCAAGACTGTTGGTAAAGAATCCACTGCTATGCGTTTCGTTTTATTTCTTTACGATTTAAGTTTTGTACTTCATAGAATTTGACTATTGGTAGGGAAGTCGAACAGAAACGTAGACGTAAAGGACCTGATTCTCCACCTTTAGATGTTGTGGGTGTGCGCCTCTGTCTTAAAAAATGGAAATACGAATCGGGAGTCAATATTTTAGGTCGTAAATTAAATGACTGTCATCACGGTGCACCCTCCCTCTACCTCACAACTTTTCTTGGCTTAAAAAAAAAAAGAGGAGTTAGCAATCCTCTCTAACTTGAGAGTTTTCATTGTCAAGAACGTCAGAAGAACGCCTTACAAAAATAAAAGCACTCACCTCTTAGGCTCAGCCCCCCCCCCCCCCCCCCACCCACCCCCCGCTTTCACCACAAAATTATTACAGGTAGTAATGGCAGTTTTTGGGTGCAAATGATGTAACAGATCCACGTTTTTATTGGCCAGGTTATACTGTATAAGTATATACAAAATTTCCGATTCACATTTTAGAGATCATCTCGGAGGGCTCATACGGTTTCGAACTCAAGATCTTCGGGTCAGAGGTCAAGCACTGCAGCTCACGAAGACTTGGTTTGATTCACTAGACAAACTATGGATGTTCTCACCCTGGGCCCTGTTTGTTTTCTGAGGCATTTCCTAGGGCCTTTTTGTTTGTTTCATGTGACCTGTTTGTTTGTTTCCTGGGGAGCGTTAGTTTGTTTTCTGGATCCTGTTTGTTTGTTTCATGGGGCCTGTTTGTTTGTTTCCTTAGGTATGTTTGTGTGTTTCCTTGGGCCTTTTTGTTTCCTGGGTCCTGTTTGTTTCCTGGGCCCTAGGTCTAATTGTTTCCTGGGTTTTGTTTGTTTCCTGGGCCCTATTTGTTTCCTGGGTCCTGTTTGTTTCCTGGGCCCTATTTGTTTCCTGGGTCCTGTTTGTTTCCTGGGGACTGTTTGTATGTTTCATAGGGAGATTTTTGTTTGTTTCCTGGGGCCTGTGTTTGTTTCATGGGGTCTATTTGTTTATTTCCTAGGCCCTGTTTGTTTCCTGTTTCCTGGAGGTATTCCTGTGTTTGTTTGTTTCCTGGACCCTGTTTTCTTTTCCTGAGCCCTGTTTGTATCCTGGGCCCTGTTTGTTTTCAAGACTTTTTTGTTTTCTGAGCCCTAGGCTTTGTTTGTTTCCTGGGTCCTGTTTTTTCTGTTTTTCCTGGGGCCCTGTTTGTTTCCCCGGCCTTGTTTGTTTCCGGGGCCCTGTTTGTTTATTTCCTGGGTCGTGTTTGTTTGTTTCCTGGGCCCTGTTTGTTTGTTTCCTGGGAACTGTGTTTGTTTCATGGGGTCTATTTGTTTATTTCCTAGGCCCTGTTTGTTTCCTGAGGACTGTGTTTGTTTCATGGGGTCTATTTGTTTATTTCCTAGCCCTGTTTGTTTCATGAGGCCTTTCCTGGAGAGTATTTGTTTCCTGGGGACTGTTTGTTTGTTTTAATGGGAGTTTTGTGTTTGTTTCCTGAGGCCTGTGTTCGTTTCATGGGGTCTATTTGTTTGTTTCCTGGGCCCTGTTTGTTTCCTGGGCCCTGTTTGTTTGTTTCATGAGGACTGTGTTTGTTTCATGGGGTCTATTTGTTTATTTCCTAGCCCTGTTTGTTTCATGAGGCCTTTCCTGGAGACTGTTTTTTTGTTTTAAAGGTAGTTTTGTGTTTGTTTCCTGAGCCCTGTTTGTTTCCTAGGGCATGTTTGTTTGTTTCCTAGGCCCTGTTTGTTGGTTTATTTTCTGTGCCCTGTTTGTTTCCTGGGCCCTGTTTGTTTCCCCGGCCTTGTTTGTTTCCGGGGCCCTGTTTGTTTATTTCCTGGGTCCTGTTTGTTTGTTTCCTGGGCCCTGTTTGTTTGTTTCCTGGGAACTGTGTTTGTTTCATGGGGTCTATTTGTTTTGTTTCATGGGCTCTGTTTGTTTGTTTTTTGAGGACTGTGTTTGTTTCATGGGCCTATTTATTTATTTCGTAGCCCTGTTTGTTTCATGAGGCCTTTTGTTTTGTTTCATGGGGACTGTTTGCTTGTTTCATGGGCCTTGTTTGTTTGTTTCCTGGGAACTGTGTTTGTTTCATAGGGTCTATTTGTTTATTTCCTAGGCCCTGTTTGTTTGTTTCCTGAGGACTGTGTTTGTTTCATGGGGTCTATTTGTTTATTTCCTAGCCCTCATTGTTTCATGAGGCCTTTCCTGGAGAGTATTTGTTTCCTGGGGACTGTTTGTTTGTTTTAAAAAGAGTTTTGTGTTTGTTTCCTGAGGCCTGTGTTTGTTTCATGGGGTCTATTTGTTTGTTTCCTGTGCCCTGTTTGTTTCCTGGGCCCTGTTTGTTTTCAAGACTTTTTTGTTTTCTAAGCCTTGTTTCTTGAGCCCTGTTTGTTTCCTGGGGCATGTTTGTTTGTTTGTTTCCTAGGCCCAGTTTGTTTGTTTGTTTCCTGTGCCCTGTTTGTTTCCTGGGCCCTATTTGTTTCCTCGGCTTTGTTTGTTTGTTCCCTAGGGCCCTGTTTGTTTGTTTCCGGGGCCCTGTTTGTTTGTTCCCTGTGCCCTGTTTGTTTCCTGGGCCTTGTTTGTTTTATGGGCCCTGTTTGTTTGTTTCCTGTGCCCTGTTTGTTTCTTGTGCCCAATTTGTTTCCTGTGCCCTGTTTGTTTCCTGGGCCCTGTTTATTTTATGGGCCCAGTTTGCTTGCTTCCTGGACCCTGTTTGTTTTCTGGGCCCTGTTTGTTTTCTGGGCCCTGTTTGTTTCCTGGGCCCTGTTTGTTTCCTGTGCCCTATTTGTTTGTTACCTGTGCCCTGTTTGTTTGTTTCATGAGCCCTGTTTTTTTTTTCATGAGCCCTGTTTGTTTGTTTCCTGCGCCGTGTTTGTTTTCTGGGCCTAGTTTGTTTGCTTCCTAGGCACTGTTTATTTCATGTGCCTGGTTTGTTTCCTGGGCCCAGTTTGTTTGCTTCCTGGGCCCTGTTTGCTTCCTGTTCCCTGTTTCTTTACTGTGCCCTGTTTGTTTGTTTGTGTGTTTCATGGGCCCTGTTTGTTTGTTTGTTTCATGGGCCCTGTTCGTTTGTTTGTTTCATGGGCCCTGTTTGTTTGTTTGTTTCATGGGCCTTGTTTGTTTGTTTCCTGGGCCTGGTTTGTTTGTTTCATGGGCTCTGCTTGTTTCCTGAACTCTGTTTGTTTGTTTTCTGCGGCCCTGTTTGTTTCCTGTACAGCACACACCCAGTTATTTTGTTGGGAAGTAAGTTCACCACACACGCTCTCATCTTGTCGGGAAGTCAGTACACCACACACCCAGGCATCTTGTCAGGGAATCAGTACACCACACACCCAGTCATCTTGTCAGAAAGTCAGTACACCACATGCCCTACCATCTTGTCAGAGAGTCAGTACACCACACACCCAGTCATCTTGTCAGGGAGTCAGTACACCACATGCCCTACCATCTTGTCAGGGAGTCAGTACACCACACACTCTGTCATCTTGTCAGTACACCACACACTCTGTCATCTTGTCAGGGAGTCAGTACACCACACACCCAGGCATCTTGTCAGGGAGTCAGTACACCACACACTCTGTCATCTTGTCAGGGAGTCAGTACACCAC
>CAJHNH020005115.1:0-25801 GCA_905116865.2 Candidula unifasciata | reverse complement strand
CCCCCCATAAATCTCGGATGTCTGGTAATGTTATGTTATGAGACAACGATCGGAATTAGTTCACACCGGGCATTTCCATACCTACTTAGTGAGCAGATGCAGCAGCCATCACAAGTTACTATCGAATGAAAATATTTTTGCAATACGAAACCTAAGTTTAAGGTAGTTGCTTTTCCTCTACAGGACGTTGCAGAACAACCCCCAGCACTTTTTATGCTGTTGTGGTATTTTTATGAGCAAATTTACGTACTAACCTAAGTAAGAATGTAAATATACTCACCATACCAATTGTTCAGGCGATTGACGAATCAAATTCCTCATACAAGTGACCAACCAACAGAAGTGATCCGCTTCTGAAGTGTAAGCTATTTTCGGACAAAAATCTTAAGAAAACTACAAAAACAGCTTTCAGTACCTCGACCCAATGTTGCTGTGACCTTCTACTTGGACGCGGTCCGCTGTTTACAATCCGTTGTTTTCGAAAAACGCACGTCCTTGACTTTAGAACGTGGCCACACATGCTACGGTGGTCTGTGACACCTAAGGGTCACCTCATCCTACAGGCTTTCAGTCAAAATAGGTCAGTGGGTGTGTCAGAAACCCGCTTACAGACGCGGTAAGAAATGTCTAGAGGAGAGTTCCCCAATGTATGTGCCGTGTTGTGGAGTTCCTGTATGTATGTGCCGTGTTGTAGAGTTCCTGTTTGTATGTGCCGTGTTGTAGAGTCTCTGTTTGTATGTGCCGTGTTGTGGAGTTCCTGTTTGTATGTGCCGTGTTGTGGAGTTCCTGTATGTATGTGCCGTGTTGTAGAGTTCCTGTTTGTATGTGCCGTGTTGTAGAGTCCCTGTTTGTATGTGCCGTGTTGTGGAGTTCCTGTATGTATGGGCCGTGTTGTGGAGTTCCTGTATGTATGTGCCGTGTTGTAGAGTTCCTGTTTGTATGTGCCGTGTTGTGGAGTTCCTGTATGTATGTGCCGTGTTGTGGAGTTCCTGTGTGTATGTGCCGTGTTGTGGAGTTTGGAATGTGCTAGGTACATTGAAAAACAGCCCTTAAGCAGCAGGTGTGTTTTGTTGTTAACCTGCATCGTCATTATCATCATCATCATCAATGTTCACACTGCTTTAAGTGTCGTGGGTGAAGGGGGGGGGGGTGGGGGGACAACTTGCGATCGCTGAGTACCACTGGTTATTGGGCTCTCCTCCAGATTTCTACCCTGGCCAAACAAACACCCCAACAGGGACTCAGTCCTATGAAAAATGCAGACGTCCTGCGATGAACAAATCGCGGCAAAACTAGGATTGCCTGACAATTTTAAGAGACGCAACACTGCAGACGATAGAAGCAGACGAAACTAGCGACCACTGAAAATTTCCAGACACGCAACATTACAGACGATAATAGCGACATGGCAGGGAGACTACTCGCTTCGACGCAGATAAGCGTCGTTGTTGCATGCATGCGCAAAACGCGGTTGAAAACTCACCGCCGACAGTATCCCCAGCGCCGCGCGGCGCGGATGGGAGATTTAAACTAGATGCTTGGGACGAGCAAATAAATTGGAGGAAGTTGCTGGAGATGCGGAAGCTGCTGCTCATGAGTGCCATACATCTATTTTAACCCCCCATAGGGGATACTGTCGGCGGTGAGGCAAAATCGCAGAAACAGATCCGCAATTAACATATCGCTTAGACCCTCTTAGAGCATTTGCTTCGTAATTCGGAGCCGATCCTAGTTTTGCCGCGATATTTTTCTCGGCAGGAAGTCCGAAAAGTCCGTATTTTTCATAGGACTGAGGCCCTGTTAGGGTATTTGTTCCGGATATTGTGTTCCGTATTAATGTAGTATGGGAGTCGCCGTGGCCGAACGGCTAGACGTTCGCCGCGGATCTGAAGGCCGTGGTTTCGCTCCCTGGCGGAGCCGGACTTTTTTCAAAAATGACCTTGGCTGCCATGTCTACCCAACCTTGAGTGGGTACCGGGTGCAGCGGCGACGCCCAAGAGAAACCTTAAGGTAAATGTTGATGAGAGAAGCCAAAGATGCTGGAGTGGATTGAGAGAAAGGAATGGATCAATATATGGATCTGTGAGCAATATTATAAATATATATTTATATATATATATATATATTTATATATAGATATATATATATATATATATATATATATATATATATATATAGTGTTGAATACCAAGTACATAGAGTGATAGGCTTGAAATATTATAAACCATTATTAAAAATAATTTAAACACATATTTTGGGTTAACGATGGGAAAAACGGTGGCAGGAAAGGGATGGGAAAATGAAGGGAGTGGGGGGGGGGGGTGGGGGAGTAAGTAGGCATTTACAATATCTTTGTACTGGCTCATCTGCTCCTAAAATACTATTCTCTTTGGGTAGGTAGGTAGTTGTACCACACCAGGCCATCACACAAGCAATAAACACCCGGTCACACAAAGTGCCACCATTCAGATGAGGATTACCTGAAGAGGTCCCGGAAACCCCTTTCAGTCCGTTAGACCATATTTAAGGCCCGGCTATATTTAGGGCCCCTGGCAAAAGCCAGGTTGAGGCTTTAAAATAACAAGAGATTGCGTCCCACAAGGGAAACGATAGTTGTAAGAACATTTATCACATAATTGTTTCCGCAGACTTCTTGTTTGGACTCGAATCCCTGGAGGTATCATAATTTCAAGTGGCCCTAGGATTAATTAATGTTAACAGCACCACTACATCTCGTGCAATCGGGTACACGATCAACCGATCCCAAGATTGTAGCGCCTTTCCTACTTTAAATTGATTGACATCCGTCGCAAGGGACGATAACTGATGTATGCGAAATAAATAGGATTTGCCTTTCCTTCCAGGGGAAAGAATTTATTCTCAAGAATTCTTGCGGATAACAATTTACTGTACCCACAACAGTTCTCTCCCATTTATAACATGTCTTTTGGCTTTTTTTTTTCCCCATATCTAAAACTGAAAATGAAATGGGGCAAATGGTGGGGAAGGGGGGGGGGGGGGGGGGGAGGGGGGGAGGAAAGAGAAAGAGATCAAACGTACTTTGTGTTTACAGGATCGCAAACTGTGCACAAGAGAGAGAGAGAGAGAGAGAGAGAGAGAGAGAGAGAGAGACAGAGAGAGAGAGAGAGAGAGAGAATGGACAAACGAGTAAACTTTATTCTCAAAGATTTTCAAATTCATCACTCAGGCCCATCTTAAACAGTTGCATATTATCAATAATGCATGTTATGTATATATACAAATATTAATAATGAAATAATCCGTACACACATTGCATATAAACAATCATACACTCTTAAAATATACAAGTATACTACATTCCTACATGCCCGTATATACAGACACATGCGACTGAAAAATTAACATACATACGCAGACACACTCACACCTACACACGCACACAAGTACATACATGCACTCATGCTCATTCAGACACCCACATACACCCATAACTAAAACTCACGCACACACACACATAACAGACATTAATTTATAGATATGTGTGCGTGTGTGTATACACACAGACACACACACACACACACACACATATATATATATATAAATCTATATGTATGTACAGGTATATCGGTATAGAGATAAAGAGAGAGTGAGAGAGAGAGAGAGAGAGAGAGAGAGAGCGAGAAAGAGAGAGAGAGAGAGAGGAGGGGGAGAGGTATGCATAAGACAGAGAAAGGACATGCCAACAGCCAGACATGGTCACATCCTGTGTTTGAATTTCTTGTCAAAATAAATTGTATTTACATTCTCATTCAATAAAACCATTTCAGCATCAAAAGATGCGAAACAAATCTCATGATTTCATCTTCTCACGAACTGCTTGTTTTGAAAGTAAAGTCTGCTTCTTTTCCTCCTTCTCCTCCTTCTTCTTTTTCTTCTTCTCCTCCTCATCCCCCTCCGTCTTTTCTTCTTCTTCTTTATTTATCTTCTTCTTCTTCTTTTTCTTCTTCTTCTTCTTCTTCTTCTTCTTCTTCTTCTTCTTCTTCTTCTTCTTCTTCTTCTTCTTCTTCTTCTTCTTCTTCTTCTTCTTCTTCTTCTTCTTCTTCTTCTTTTTTTTTTCTTCTTTTTTTTTCTTTTTCTTCTTCTTCTTATTCTTTTTCTTTTTATTCTTCTTTTTCTTCTTCTTCTTCTTCTTCTTCTTCTTCTTCTTCTTCTTCTTCTTCTTCTTCTTCTTCTTCTTCTTCTTCTTCTTCTTCTTCTTCTTCTTCTTCTTCTTCTTCTTTTTATTCTTCTTCTTTCTTCTTCTTCTTCTTCTTCTTCTTCTTCTTCTTCTTCTTCTTCTTCTTCTTCTTCTTCTTCTTCTTCTTCTTCTTCTTCTTCTTCTTCTTCTTCTTCTTCTTCTTTCTTCTTCTCTTCTTCTTCTTTCTTCTTTCTTTTCTTCTTCTTCTTCTTCTTCTTCTTCTTCTTCTTCTTCTTCTTCTTCTTCTTCTTCTTCTTCTTCTTCTTCTTCTCGTTCACCGTCCGTAAGCTCAGGCGGAAAGTTCTGTTTGTTTGTTCACTTCTGGGCTGTAGTCCTGTTCCAGAATTTAAGTGTTTTACTTATATTACCTATTTTTATACAGACGCTTTGTTCCACAGTTCTCAAGCAGATACACTTCAACTTTGAAAGACACAACCCCAGTAGACTGGTTTTTACTACTACGATGTTGGCGGAAAAGGGGGTGGGGGAGTGAGGGAAGGGGCGGACTGTGGCTCCATTCTTCAACCCCACAATTGGTTCCCAGACCACATGGCTGTCTACAGTAGTAAAAGACCTCTTTTACGCTAACTGTGTGTCGGGCACATTATGCTAATCTCATTTTATGAAGATCACTCAGAATTCAGTGTGTGATATGGTCAACCACACATTGTCCACCACTTCTTTCTGTGCCATAACCCAATACCCATTATAACCTGGTCTATTACCCGGTACCCATATTAACCTCAACTATTACCCGGTACCCATATCAACCTTGGCTATTACCAGGTACCCATATCAACCTTGGCTATTACCAGGTACCCATTTTAACCTATGCTATTACCCAATACCCATTTTAACCTGGGCCACTACCTGGTACCCATATTAACCTGGACCATTACCCAAAACCTATTTTAACCTGGGCCACTATCCGGTATCCATATTAACTTGAACCGAAAACGGAACCAGCGTTATGCTGAAAAAATACAGCCAATTTTTCTTTCGTTTTTCTTCCCCTTTTGATTTACTTCTTGTAGGATTAACACCTCAAGTATGAGCATCAAACAGGTACAAATCCCGGAAACATCACTAAACAATACAGCCATATAGAACAGTTTTTCTCGCTGGCGTCGATGGAAATGAAAGAGCTGATATGTTGGCTGGATCTACTATCACTAACGACGGTCAACCCGTGCATCATGCTGATATTAGCTATGCCCTCCGAAAAATAGGAAGGGTGGAGAACTTTGGGGCCGGTGAATCCACATCAATCACCAGAATAATAGACTTGGGAGTTAAGATCGGCATAGCAAAAAACGAGATGCTCACCAGACACATCAGAGGACATGTTAATCATGATAAAACTGGTACTATTGGCCACCTGACGCTGGGGTTCATACTGAGAGTAGGAACTGAGCATCTATGGACATGTCCGGAGTGCAAAGATGATAACCTAACTAACTAACTAACAAAACTAGTTAACAGAACAATTTTATTTGGGCATCACAAAACGGTTATACAGTAAACTGTAATTCACAGTAGGTGAGTTGTATGCCTATTTTGTACTGCTGCTTGGGGTTTGCGGAATGTTGTCAAAGTCATTATTGCACACGAACAGGACTTTAATAGCAGTGTTTTTCAAATTTTTGCACTCGCTAACTGGCAAAAGCTGGCTACCAAACACAGAATAAAGGTTTGAGGTTTGAACAACGGATCCACATTATGGCACACGGGTAGTAACCTATTAGTGCTCCGTTCTTCTTCTAACTCATGTCTGAGTCTGAAGAAGTTCAGCACAGTGCACAGGCTCTGTAGCACCGGCGAAGATCCGGAAATACTTTAGGTTGATTTTAAACTCCACATTGTTTCCCACACAGCGCCGTTAGGCTACTCTTTTCGACTTCCAACTGCTAAGTGATTTTTTTTACGTGCGCAACAATGCCCACGGGCGTCCGATCTCACTACCCAGATACCAGGGAGAATGACTAGTAGTCCAAGCCCACGTGAAAAATTCCCAGCCCTTACCGGAAATGAACATATAAATTTTTTTTTTTTTAATGAAGACGTCATAAAATTACAATTTTCAGCCAAAGGTTGCCGGGATCATGCAGCCGCTACGTGATTTTGATCTATTCCAAATGTCTTGCCAAACTTTGAAAAGCTATAACTCAGTAAACCGTTTTAATATAAGCTGTTGAAATTTGGCATGCAACCTAATAATAATCATATACTTGTAAGTTTTAAATAGACATCTAGTTTTCACGATGACTTATTCGCTGAATATGAAAAAACGAGCACCGTTTCTAAGCAAATAGTCAGCAGGTTTGCATTTAATAGTGTAATGGAAACTTTTTAAAACATTAGATTGCACGTGTTATGTAAGCGTTTCACTCTCAGGTGATCATTTCCAGCATTAGGCTCCCATGAGTTTTGGAATTTGCATTGTATGTGGGATAGACTAATCACCAAGCATCGCTGCACATGTGAGCTGATTTCCAAGCAATCTCCAGGCGAGTGTCAGGTACTGTATATTCTTCTTTTTCTTCTTCTTCTTCTTCTTCTTCTTCTTCTTCTTCTTCTTCTTCTTCTTCTTCTTCTTCTTCTTCTTCTTCTTCTTCTTCTTCTTCTTCTTCTTCTTCTTCTTCTTCTTCTTCTGCGTTCATCGAAGATGTAATTGCGTTGTGTCCGTTTACAGCATGGCTGCAATATTTGCACCTTTCGGCCAACATATCCGACTTCCGCGGGCATTTGTTGACCCGGTTAGCCTTCCCGGTTACTGTATACTCAATTTGTAGGGGTCAAAATTATTTGTCGACCAAAGACAAAAGCAATTCGCCGCCTAAAGAAAACAGCAGCACCTGCGCAATTGTAAATTATAAAATCACGAGTAAATCACGCACAAATTCGTATTGAT
This sequence comes from Candidula unifasciata, assembly GCA_905116865.2. Classification (NCBI taxonomy): domain Eukaryota; kingdom Metazoa; phylum Mollusca; class Gastropoda; order Stylommatophora; family Geomitridae; genus Candidula; species Candidula unifasciata. The sequence continues at coordinate 18,671 of CAJHNH020005115.1, read as the reverse complement.
CCGTATAGGAGATATTTGTTTAAGTGTGAAGGCACGAGTTTTGAACCGTAATATTTCTATTATGGCCCAGACATTTCTAACTCTTTTAGGACGGCATTTTTTCTGGGGTTTGGACAGCATTATTTTAAGCGGAATTTTTTTAGTGCAACACGACAAAGCTAAAACCTTCCTGAAAAAAAAAGTATGGGCTGTATCGGGACTTATAATATATCAAATTAAAGATAAATGAGTGCAGAATAAATCTAAACTACTTAAATGTCAGTATAACATCAAAATATTATTAAAATCACACAACATTCAAGGATGTTAGACACAAAGGACAATTTTAAACATAAAATATTGTGAGCTAACCTTTTTTTTTACTGGTTCAACAACACTGCTATCAAATTCTAAGAATACACATGCCTTCTCTGTTCAATTATGTATTAACTAGTCTTTATTTGAAACAATTAATTTAAATACTTTGGATATAATAATCATTTTTGTATGACATGTCAATTTTCACAACAACCAAAAATCGGAAAAACAGCTGATCGAAACATTGATCTAATTGAAATATTTTGTGAAATTTTCATATCCTAAACTAAATTATCGCTAGTAGATGTGTCCTAGATATCAATCATAATATCAAGACTGTTGTCACCATCTGGCTGGAATTCATCAACGATAGAGCAGTATGGACAGTTCTAGACCATTTTCCTTATCATTTAGTATATAAATATCACGTAAAAATTGTATCCCATCTAAATAATTTTTTTTAATGACAAAATAATGCACCGACCACTTTGAACATCGCAAATAAAAGTACATCCTATTGTTAATCCTAATTGTTAAAAAAACTTGTTCATAAAAGTTCGTTTACCCTACAAACGGAACAAAATTAAAATGTCCTATTGTGAGCCAGTAAACTGGCTTTACGTCTTTGAGGGATAGACGTAAGCGCCAGTAAACCGGCTAAATGTCCGTAAAGAGCTAAGCATCACTAGCTGAAGAACACTGGTTTAGAGGACGACCCCACTCCTCCACTCCCACTCCTCTTCTCCCACTCCTGTTACCCCCGTCGCCTATGCAGCCAAATCTTCATTTTCTTAATGTCAAATATTTCTGACATTGAGAATATGAAGGTCAGAGGTCACATTCAAGCAAAAGCGTGTATTGATAGCTCCGACACAGATGCCATCCAGAAATTGGATTTGGTGAGTTTTTTAAAGTGGAGCTAGGACAAGCTCTGGGAGTGGTTGTATGTGGATATGGCGGTAGTATTTACTGGTGGCGCCTGGACAAAATGGGAATGTGTTTGTGTGTGGGTATGCTGGTATCTACTAGTGACGCTTGCGCGAGATGCGAATATGTTTGAATGGGGGTATTTTGGTATCTACTGGTGACGCTTAGGCGAGTTGGGCACATGTTTGTATGGGGATATGTTGGTATCTACTGGTGACGCTGGGGCGAGATGGGAACATGTTTCTATGTGGGTATGTCCGTGTTTACTGCTGGCGCCTTGAGGAGTTGAGAACAAGTGTGTATATGTGTATGTCGGTTTTTACTGGTGGATTCAAGACGATATGGGAAGATTGTTATGTATTGGTACTGTGTTAGATAGGCTGGAAAACGACAAAGACTACTGTTCAGCAGCTTAAAGATCTTGATTAAGTCTTTTTTTTTTAATGACCAAGAGGCCACAGGAACAGGTTTTAGAATTAGACAGTAAAATGGGGAAAAGTCTGGCCACTGGGTGTAAACGGCCAGCTGACTCAGTATTTGCCTCCTATTTGGCTTCCGGACCGACCCTGCAGAACATCGACCTAGCTGTTGCGGCTTTGCACATTGGGCAGCCGGCATGGGTACGGGCGACTGCAGGGGAAGGCCGATTGTCAGGCTGATTTCGCGGCGGTGGTATGTTTCCATAGTGAAATCTGAAATGTCTCCAGTGGTGTTAGATTTGATTTCCGTTTTGTATTTTCGCTAGGAGGTAGTTTGATGGCAGGTCGCTATAAATGATTTGTTTGCATATTGAAGTTTAACGCACATGTTGAAGATGTGTCGGTTTTGACAGTGTTTAGGTAATCTCGCTGACCGTATTGTGTCATTACAATAGTTCCTTGTTGGCTGATGATCGCTTTAGATTCTGGTCGAGCACGTTGGTTGTTGTTAATGTTATTTGTGGACCACGCTGTTTTTATGTTGAGTAAAATAAACAGATGTTTAATGTAGTAATCCAGGCTCCAGTTGTTTTACGTTCAGATTAGGACTTGTAGTTAGTGTGCCTAGTTTAGTATTTGTTGCTTGGCTGGTCTAGACTTTACACAAAAGATTTCCTGTCGGGGTGAGATACTTTTGATCTCCCCCCTCCCCCCCCCGCCTAAAAGAACTGTTTCTCTTTTTGTTCTTGTTACCGAGGCAGCTTAAGATTGGGTTTTGGCTCCCACTCGTCACGTCACATTTGGTTTAGAACTCTTGTAGTTTCGGAGTCGAGGAGATTTCAAGGAGTAGATTTCCATATTATCCTTTATAGTTATCTCTTCTCTTACCTCCATATAAGATACCCCCTGTGCTTTGCTTCTAGTGCAGTAGGTTGTTATTAACTTATGGCTTCAGGACAATACGGGAACATAGATATATGTGGGTTTATAGGTATTTACTGGTGGCTTCATGACGATATGGGGACATGTTTATATGCGGGCATGACCTTTTTTTACTGGTGGGCCTTGAAGAGATGGAAGATATTTGAATTCGGGTATGTCGGTATTTACTAATGGCCCTTTGCGATGATAGGAACATACAAGGTCCGACAATTAGGTTATGAAACTGATTGTTTTATTGGTAAGACAAAAATGCCATCTGTGAAGCAAAGCATGGTATTTAAAGAGGCAACATTCATCCATGATCTGGCAACTTTTTATCGTCACTCGATGAGCGGACAACAAACAAGCCGTTATTTTGTTGACCTAGTCAGATGTGTATTGTTTCGTAATTAGCAAAGAGCAAAAAGCTAACATTAAATTCTATTTAAAACTCAGAAAAAGCGCCATTGAAACAGTTGAATTGATACAAAAAGTTTATGGGGAAAATTGTTTGTCTCGTGCATACATTTCAAGGTGGTATTCATGATTCAAAAGTGGTGTGGAAATGATTACTAATGCACCTAGACCTGGACGCCAAATTTTTGTTCGTAATGATGAACTCATTGCAAAAGTGAGAGAACGGATAAAAAAAGATCATTGTTTTACTGTGAGGATGATGGCAGATGGATCTGGTGTTAACAGAGAGACCATTCATAACATTTTAGTGCAAGATTTTGGCAAGAAAAAAGTTGCTTGCCGGTTAGCACCACATCTGTTGTCTGATGACCAAAAACATCAGCGGGTTGAGTACCCAAGAGAAATCATCAAATAAAGAATTGTTGGCCCCAAAACAAGTGTGTTCTCGGCCTTCGACTCTATTCCCCAGATTAGTCTCCCTGTGATTATTTTCTATTTTCAAAATCAAAGTTACGATTGAAAGGACGCTTAACGATATTAATGACATTCAAAGGGCCGTAACATCGTGTTTAAGGACTATAACAACAGAAACACTACAGAGGTCGTTCCAGTGTTTGTTAGATCTTGCCACTTGCTGTATCAGTGCACAAGGGGCTTACTTTAAATAAAATACAGATTATATCTTCAACTGTTAATTTTTTTAATTTTGATGGAATTAGTATCATTACTTAATTGTCGGACCTTGTATATATATGTGGGATTGTGGGTAAACACTAGGGTGTCAGGGCGATATGTTTATATATTAAATATGAGGGCGAGATTAGAACATATGTGTATGTGATGATGTAGGTATTTACTGGTGGCATCAGGACGAGATGGGAACATAATTATATGTGGTTATGTCCGTATTTACTGGTGGCGTCTGGGCCAAATGGGAGTTCTTATGAAGGTATAGTTGTATTTACTGACGACGCTTAGGTCAGCTGAAAAAGTAATTGTATGTTGGCGTGACGAAATTTACTTCTAGATAGATAATCCTGGAGAATGGCTGTGTAAGTGTATGAAGGTATTTACTGGTGGCAACCGGACTAGTTTAACAGCGTCTGAACCAACCCAAAGAGTACCTGTATGTGGTTATAACTGCATTGTTCGATAGCGTCTGGACCAACTCAAACAGTACCTGTATGTGGTTTATGACTTCTTTATTCGACATCGTTTGGACCAACTCAAAGAGTACCTGTATGTGGGTACGACTGCAATGTTCGATAGCGTTTGCACCAACTCTAAGAGTATCTGTATGTGGGTATGACTGCAATGTTCGATAGCGTCTGCACCAACTCAAAGTGTACCTGTATGTGGGTATGACTGCAATGTTAGATAGCGTCTGCACCAACTCAAAGAGTACCTGTATGTGGGTATGACTGCAGTGTTCGATAGCGTCTGCACCAACTCAAAGTGTACCTGTATGTGGGTATGACTGCAATGTTAGATAGCGTCTGCACCAACTCAAAGAGTACCTGTATGTGGGTATGACTGCAGTGTTCGATAGCGTCTGCACCAACTCAAAGAGTTCCTGTATGCGGGTATGACTTCATTGTTCGACATCGTCTGTACCAACTCAAAGAGTACCTGTATGTGGGTGTGACCACATTGTTCGATGGCGTCTAGACTAGCTTCGAGAGTAGTTGTAATGGGTATGACGCTGGTCCAACACAGGTTTTTTTTTGGGGGGTGGGGGGTGGGGGTTAAATGCACAACCTCTGACCTCACAACCCACCCCATCTCTCTTGACCAACTTCTGTCCAGTTTTTTTACCCTTACGTCAACACCAGTTAGACAGGGCCTTTACTCTGCAAGCATTATGGACATTATGTGATAGGTCTCTCGATAAAGCTAAATGATTTTACGCATTTAATTTTAAATAGGTACAAAATGAAAGTCATGGGAAGTAAAAGTGACCAGTATGTTTTGACTATACCACCCACTGGGCGCCGGTTAGTCTACAAAACCATCTATCTTCTTATACGCCAATAGGACATCACGAAGGCGATAAACACCTGATGACACAAAGTACCACCATGTGGATGATGATCACCCGTGGAGAGGTCCCAGAAACCGCGTTCAGCCATTAGACCATATTTATGATCAGGCTATATTGAGGTCCCTGGCAAGAGCCAGAGGAGGGCTTCAAATAATAAAAAAAATTGCATCTCGTGGCTGCCACTGGCTATTGTCATGCCGTAAAGGCGTAGCGTGCCTTTAATGTTGTCGATTCATATTTTCCACAGCTCTTGTAGCTGATCTTCTGAGATGTAGTGCTTGTGATGGTGTTTGATCTTGCTGCATTCTTTACGAGATGGCCAAACCACTTGATCTGCTGTTTCCCGATGAATCTAGTACAAGGTGTCGTTGCCACAATTTACCTGATAGTTTCATTATTAATGCTATCTCGGATGGTTAGGTTGGCTGCTTCTCTCCGGCATCTCATCTCTGGTGATTTTGCGTATTTGGGCTTTAGATAGTGTCCATGTTTTGCACTAGTAGCTTAATGTTGGAATGAATATGCTGTTAATAATCTGTCTTTTAGCACTTATATTTATGATTGAGTGTCTTTATAATGGAGACAATTGGTATATAAGTGCACTTGCTTTCTGACATCTGGTTTCTATTTCTCTGTCAATTCTACCATCTTATGTAATCATACTTCCTAGATATTTAAACTCCCTAACTTGACTCAGAGCAGAACCATTTAACTGTGTGTGTATTGGGGCAGGAGTTCTACTAACCTAAAACCTTGTATTGATGACTTTAATTGTATGTCCCGATGCAAGCTTTTTAACCGCAACGATAATCATTGATGATTGTGGCACAGTGAAGCTGGCTGATTCTGTTTGTCGGTTGGACTAACATTCTATGTCATGACATGCCGGTCGACTTGTAAATTGTGCAGTGTTCAGAGAAATATTACTGGTTGTATTGTTGGTATAAACATATTGAAAAAACAGTGAGTGTTGTTTGTTTACTCATCAAGCACGTGCGCCCAGAAATCACTTAACGAACTTATACGCGGCACTTTCCCTTTGATCTAGTCCACAACCCTGGCACTATATCATCAGTCTGGCTCGGTGAGATAGCTGTGCGGATTGCCATGCCGTGTTCCTCCGCGCCGAAATCGGGGACGTATCAAAGCCCAGCCTCCAGGGGCCGGCGAGAGACAAATCGGTCAGGGGATGTTAACTTAAACTGGCAAACATTTATCTAACCAGATCTATAAAGTAGGATGGGGGGCTGAAAAGGGTAGAGATAGGGCTTGGTGCGAAAAGCCTGCCCAGATGAGTCGGCGGGTGAGAAGGGATGAATCTGTGGAGAGATTAGTGAGTCTAAGTGTGAATAAAGGAAGAAACACTAAAGATGCGAAATAACGAAAGTCAGGGTTTTCTCTCTCTCTCTCTCTCTCTCTCTCTCTCTCTCTCTCTCTCTCTCTCTCTCTCTCTCTCTCTCTCCAGATGTGTTGTTTGGAAAGGAAAAACAAAACACAAAGAGATAAACCGTAGCAAGATAGAGAGATCGGTTGCGAAAGCTGCCAAGCTGCAAGAAATAACACAACTGTACTTCGTGGACAAATTAATTGCCTAATGCACAGGGTCTTAGATCTTGAAATCCTCGCTAGTCTTCCTCTTTTTCTTCCTCTTCTTCTTCTTCCTCTTTTTCTCCTTCTTCTTCTTCTTCTTCTTCTTCTTCTTCTTCTTCTTCTTTTTCTTCTTCTTCCTCTTGTTTTTCTTCTTGTTCTTGTTCTTGTTCTTGTTCTTTTTCTTGTTCTTCTTCTTCTTCTTCTTCTTCTTCTTCTTCTTCTTCTTTTTTCTTCTTCTTCTTCTTCTTCTTCTTCTTCTTCTTCTTCTTCTTCTTCTTCTTCTTCTTCCTCTTGTTCTTCTTCTTGTTCTTCTTCTTGTTCTTCTTCTTGTTCTTCTTCTTCTCCTTCTTCTTCTTCTTCGTTGACAATTTCTAGATTTAACGCATTGAAGATAGCAAGATATCTTTCTATACGACCATGGCTTAGTTATTTCCTTTTTTTTTTTTTTTTATTATCTGTTTTTTGTTTCTGTTATTTTGTTATTTTTGCTTTTCTTGATATAATTTTTTTCGAAGCTTTTCATTGAGTGTTTGTTCTGCGGTTATTTGTTTTTTCTTTGCTTCTTGTTTCTGGTCCCTTGTTTTGTGTTATTTTGTTGTTGCTTGTCGTTGTTGCTTGTTGTTATTTGTCCCATGTTTAGGGTCTTAGTTGTTTTTTGTCTTTCAACAGTTGTTTGTTAATTGAATCTGGTTATTTGTTCGTTGCTATACACATGACTTTCTTTTTTTAATTTATATATTTTTTTTTAATCATTTTAGTTCTAAGGCAATAGTTTGATCTGGTCATTAGCTGGTAAGGCACTGGTCGTCGGCAAATATCATAGTTCTTGTTCAACCCCAGCTGATGACATTTTGTTGATATTATTTGCTCATTGAAAAAAAACAAAAAAAAACGACAGTTGATTAAGAAGTAATGACAATCAACGACCAAAGACAGTCAGAAAAAAACAAAAACACGACTGCAACCCAAGAAGAAATAAAAGTAATGGAAGCCATGCCGACAATCGACAGAAATTACCGCTCAGACAATTACATTAATCTATATTGTAACTGTTTCTCCGACGCCTGTTTCAACTGTTTGTCAGACGACCATGTGACGTATTTTCGTATAAAAAATACTATCTACAACGGGACGACAAAACGTGTGATGATCGCTTGTGTGTGTGTGTGTGTATGCGTGTGTGTGTGTGTGTGCGTGCGTGCCTGTAGTGTGCCTATGTATGGTGTGCCTGTGTGTAGAAGGTGGGGCGAGGCCAGGAAAGCTAAGAAATGGATCGCCAAGAAATGGAACGCCCAGAAATGGACCTCAGCCGCATGAGAAACCCGCAATGAAAATATCTGGACGTGCTATTACACCAGAAATCGAGGAATCTAGTTGCCGGCGGAAATGAAATCGCCAAGAACGAGAAAAATGGGTATGGGAAAAAAATAAAACAATAAACGACGAAATGGAACACAACGGTTGATTTCAACCAATGGCGACTGTCGGAAATGACGTCACATTCCAGGGGAACATAAGTCTGGACACACTTTCTGACCTCGTCTGTGTTGTTCTCTAGAATTGTTTCTGGTAGTATCATTACTGTTAAGTCCTTCTTTCTGCTTCCTTGAACTGCCTTTCGTTTATCTTTAAGTCCTAACGTTATACAGTGTTATCCATTATTATGACGAAAGTGCTTTATAAGTCTTATCGCTTGCTAAATCACCTTTGACTATTGTGGTTTCTGTAAGTTGTGGCCTTATTCTGTTTGCATCAATTTCCCTGGAATTTTTAAGTGTCTTGTGTTTTCTATTTAAGCTGCATTGTTTCTGATTATATCTTTGGCTGCTAAAGGTTGTGTCTTTCTTCTTCTTCTTTCTTCTGCTTCTTACTTCTTCTTCTTCTTCTTTGCTCTTTCTTCTCTTCTTCTTCTTCTTCTTCTTCTTCTTTTCTTCTTCTTCTTTCTCTCTTCTTCTTCTTCTTCTTCTTCTTCTTCTTCTTCTTCTCTTCTTCTTTTTCTTTCTTCTTCTTCTCTTCTTCTTCTTCTTCTTCTTCTCTTTTCTTCTTCTTCTTCTTCTTCTTCTTCTTCTTCTTCTTCTTCTTTTCTTCTTCTTCTTCTTCTTCTTCTTGCTCTTCTTCTCTTCTTCTTCTTCTTCTTCTTCTTCTTCTTCTTTCTTTCTTCTTCTTCTTCTTCTTCTTCTCTCTTCTTCTTCTCTTTCTTCTTCTTCTCTTCTTCTTCTTCTTTCTTCTTCTTCTTCTTCTTCTTCTTCTTTCTTTTCTTCTTCTTCTTCTTCTTCTTCTTCTTCTTCTTCTTCTTCTCTTTCTCTTCTCTTCTCTTCTCTTCTCTTCTTCCTCCCCTTCTTTCTTCCCCTTCTTTCTTCTTCTTCTCTTTTTCTTTCTTCTTTCTCTTCTTTCTTCTTCTTTTCTCTTCTTCCTTCTTCTTCTTCTTCTTTTCTTCTGCTTCTTCTTCTTCTCTTCTCTCTCTCTTCTCTCTTATCTTCTTTCTTCTTTTCTTCTTCTCTCTTCTTTCTTGTCTTCTTCTCTTCTTCTTCTCTTTTCTTAAGTTTCTTCCTCCCTTGGTCTTTTCTTTCTTCTTTTCTTCTTTCTTCTTCTTTTCTTTCTTTCTTCTTTCTCTCCTTCTTTTTCTTCTTCTCTTTTCTTCTCAACTTCTTCTTTCTTCTGATTTTTTCTTCTTCTTCTTCTAAAGCTTCTTCTTCTTCTTCTTCTTCTTCTTCTCTTTATTCTCTTCTTCTCTCTTCCTTCTCTTCTTCTTCTCTTCTTCTTCTTCTTCTTTCTTCTCTTCTTCTTCTTCTTCTTCTTCTTTCTCTTCTTTCTTCTTCTTCTTCTTCTTTTCTTCTTCTTCTTCTTTCTTCTTCTTCTTTCTTCTTCTTCTTCTCTTCTTCTCTTTCTTCTTTCTTCTTCTCTTCTTCTTCTTCTTTCTTCTCTTCTTCTTCTTCTTTTCGTTTTCTTCTTCTTCTCTTCTTTTTCTTTTTCTTTTCTTCTTTCCTTTCTTCTTCTTCTTCTTTCTTCTTCTTCTTTCTGTTTTCTTCTTTTCTTCTTCTTCTCTTCTTCTTCTTCTTCTTCTTCTTCTCTCTTCTTCTTCTTCTTTGCGTTACTTCTTGTCTTCTCTTCTTTTTTCTTCTTTCTTCTTTCGTCTTTCTTCTTCTTCTTCTCCCTTCTTTTCTCTTCTTTTCTTCTTTCTTCAGTTTTCTTGGATCTTCTTCTTCTCCCTTCTTCTCCAAGGGGCTTCTTCTTCTCTCTTCTCTTCTTCTAAGGGAACTTCTTCTTTCTTCTTCTCTTCTTTGTTCTTCTTCTTCTTTCTCTTCTCTTTCCTCATGCTCTCTTCTTCTTCTCTCTTCTTTCTCTTCCTCTTTCTTCTCGTCTTCTTCTTCTCTCCACAACTTCTTCTTCTTTTCTTTTTTCCGGGTTTTCTTTCTTTCCTCTTCTCTTCTTCTTCTCTTCTTCTTTTCTTCTTCTTCTTCTTCTTCTTTTTCTTCTCTTCTTCTCTTCTCTCTTCTTTCTTCTTCTCTCTTCTTCTTTCTTTTCTTCTTCTTTCTTCTTCTTTCTTCCTTCTTCTTCTTCCCCTTCTTCTTCCCCCTTCTTCCTTCCTTCTTCTTCTTCTTCTTCTTTTTCTTTCTTTCTTCTTCTTCTTCTTTCTTCTTCTTCTTCTCTCTCTCTTCTTCTTCTTCTCTTCTTTCTTCTTCTTTTCTTCTTCTGTTCTCTTTCTCTTCTTCTTCTTCTTCTCTTTCTTCTTCTTTCTTCTTCTCTTCTTCCTTTCTTCTTCTTCTTCTTCTTCTTCTTCTTCTTCTCTTCTTCTTTTTCTTCTTCTTCTTTTCTCTTCTTTCTTTCTCTTCTTTCTTCTTCTCTTTCTTCTTCTTCTTTCTTCTTCTTCTAATTTCTTCTTCCTCTTCTCTTTTCTTCTTCTTTCTTTGTCCTCTCTTTCTTCTTCTTCTCTTCTTCTTCTTTTCTTCTTCTTCTTCTTCTTCTTTCTCTCTTCTTCTTTTCTTCTTCTTTCTTCTCCTTTGATTCTTCTTCTTCTCTCTCTTTTCCTTCTTCTTCTTCTTTTCTCTTCTTCTTCTTCTTCTTCCTTCTGAAGCTTTCGTCTTCTTTCTCTTCTTCTTTCTTCTCTTCTTCTTCTTTCTTCTTCTTCTTTCTTCTTCTTCTTCCTTTCTTCTTTTTTCGTCTTCTTTTCTTTTCTTCTCTTCTCTTCTTCTTTCTTCCTCTTTCTTTCTTCTTCTTCTCTTCTTCTTTTCTTCTTCTTCTTCTTCTTTTCTTCTCTTTCTTTCTTCTTCTTCTTCTTCTTCTTTCTTCTCTTATTTCTCTCTTCTTCTTCTTCTCTTTCTTTCTTCTTTCTTTCTTCTTCTCTTCTTTCTCTTCTTTCTTCTTCTTTTCTTCTTCTTTCTTTCTTCTTCTTCTTCTTTCTTTCTTTCTTCTTTCTTTTCTTCTTCTTCTTTCTCTTCTTTCTTCTTCTTCTCTTCTTCTTTCTCTTCTTTCTTCTTTTCTTTTCTTCTTCTTCTCTTCTCTTCTTCTCTTCTTCTTTCTTCTTCTTCTTCTTTTTCTTCTTCTTTCTTCTTCTTCTTCTTTTCTTCTCTTCTTCTCTCTTTCTTCTTCTTTCTTCTTCTTTCTTCTTTCTTCTTCTTCTTCTTCTTTTCTTTCTTCTTCTCTTTCTTCTTTCTTTCTCCTCTTCTTCTCTTTCTTCTTCTTCTTCTTCTCTTCCTTCTCTTTTTTCTTCTTCTTCTCTCTTTCTTTCTTCTTCTTTCTTCTTCTTCTTCTCTTCTTCTTCTTTCTCTTCTCTTTCTTCTTCTCTTCTTTCTTCTTTTCTTTCTTCTTCTTTCTTTCTTTCTTTCTCTTCTTCTCTCTTCTTCTTCTTTCTTTCTTTCATTTTTCTTTCTTCTCTCTTCTTTTCTCCTTCTTCTTTCTCTTCTTCTTCTTCTTCTTTCTCTTCTTCTCTCTTCTTCTTCTTCCTTCTTCTCTTCTTCTTCTTCTTCTTCTTCTCTTCTCTTTCTTCTTCTTCTTCTCTCTTCTCTCTTACTTTCTTCTTCTCTTCTTCTTCTCTTTTCTTCTTCTTCTTCTCTTCTTCTTCTTCTTCTTCTTTCTTCTTCTTTCTTCTCTTCTTCTTTTTCTTCTTCTTCTTCTCTTTCTTTTCTTCTTCTTCTTCTTCTTCTTCTCTTCTTCTTCGTTCTTCATCTTCTTTTCTTCTTCTTTCTTCTTCTTCTTTCTTCTTCTTCTTTCTTCTTGAATGAGGAAACTTCTCTCTTCTTCTTCTTCTAAGATTCATAAACGTCTGATTGAATAAACTAACCGGCATCTTACAGCCAAGGAACAATAGCCACAACTCTCGCATCTCCCGATCAAATCTTACTCACTCTTCGATCTGCCCCCTGTGCCTCTCCCCTTACTTCCCCTTCCTTTAGAGCCCCTTTCCCCTTCTCTTCTTCTTCTTCTCTGTATTTCCTTCTTCTCTACGTCTTTTCACTTCTTTTCTCTTCTTCTTTACTCTTTCAAGTGTCCTTTCTCCGTCCAGGGAGAATCAATGTTTGCTCCTTACCCGTGGCATCACCCACCATTACCCTCTGGGATCAGACTTGCGGCCTAGATACGTCCGACATGGAAATGGGTACACAGCTGGGTAAAACCAGGCGAATTTGTTAACGGCTTGGCGAGATGTTTGTTGCTTTTCTCTCTTTATTTGCTTGTTTGTTTGTTTGTTTGTTTGTTTGTTTGCTCGTTTCTTTCTTTCTTTCTTTCTTTCTTTCTTTCTTTCTTTCTTTCTTTCTTTTTTCTTTCTTTCTTTCTTTCTTTCTTTCTTTCTTTCTTTCTTTTTCTTTCTTTCTTTCTTTCTTCTTCTTTCTTCTCTTCTTCTATCTTTCTTTCTTTTCTTTTCTTTTCTCTTTCTTTTCTTTCTTTCTTTCTTTCTTCTTTCTTCTTTTCTTCTCTTTTCTTTCTTTCTTTTCTTTTCTTTCTTCTTGTTCTTTCTTTCTTTCTTTTCTTTCTTTCTTCTTCTTTCTTTCTTTCTTCTTCTTCTTTCTTCTTTCTTTCTTCTTTCTTTCTTTCTTCTTTTCTCTTTCTTTCTTTCTTTCTTTTCTTTCTTTCTTTCTTTCTTTCTTTCTTTCTCTCTATCTATCTTCTCATGATCTCTCTCTATCTATCTCTCATGATCTCTCTCTATCTATCTCTCATGATCTCTCTCTGTCTATCTCTCAGGATCTCTCTCTCTCTCTGTTTATCTCTCATGATCTCTCTCTCTATCTCTCAGGATCTCTCTCTGTCTATCTCTCAAAATCTCTCTCTCTATCTATCTGTCTCTCATGATCTCTTTCTCTCTATCTCTCAGGATTTCTCTCTGTCTATCTCTTATGATCTCTTTCTCTCTATCTCTCAGGATCTCTCTCTCTCTCTATCTCTCAGGATCTCTCTCCCTTTCTCTCTCTCTCTCTCTCTCAGGATCTCTCTCTCTATCTCTCAGGATCTCTCTCCCTCTCTCTCTCTCTCTCTCTCTCTCAGGATCTCCTCACTCAGCGTCCCTTTCTCTATCTACCTCCCTCGACCTCACCTACTCTCTGTCCCCTCTTTGCAGCTGTAACAAAGTTATAATTGACACCCCTTTGGCGACCGCTCCTGTAGTACGACCAAGACGTTTGACACTAGCGTAGAAGCACCTAGCAAAAGTAAAGTGGTAAATAACTCTTTGATGCGCCATGAGGCGTATTGGGTACATAGGGCTAGACCAATATATTATAGACCAATCGGCGCTTGGTGGGTTATGTAATCAGTATGACACCATCCGCCTTTACTTCCCAGGACTAGACCTGGTACCCACTAAAGACGAGGTCGAAGTGGAAGCCAAAGTCTTGTGTGGAAAAAAAAAGTGAGGTTCTGACAGGGCTTGAACCCACAACTTACTGATCGACAGGCGAGCATCTAGTAGTACAACTCGTTCCTTAATGGACGTAAATTTACCTAGAAAAATCACAATAGCCCCCCAAAAAGGCTAGGGTTGGTTCTGCAGCGTCCTGTGAAGGATACGCAACTAACGAAAGGTGAGAGGATCGATTTATTGCACTGGCTTTTATTCCATACGGCTCAGCTAACTGCCTGCCGAGAACGTCGTACAGAGCACGACCTCCGTAGCTCCGACAATGACCCCCAGGGACCTCACACACCAAAGTTTCACTCGTAAAGTGAACGGCGCCGCCGTGAAATGAACCAACGACCTTCAGAGCGTGAGGCAAACTGCTTGACTACTTCGCCACGAAAACCCCAGTTTTAGAATAATGTTTTCCTTCAGTGAATTCAAGTAACGTGGACACAAATAATTCGCTGCACAATTTATTACAAGGCATATTTTGCTGTATTCGTTAGGTGCGTTAATGTTTCCTCAACAAACTGTAAAGTAGAATACTGACATACTGACTCCTACTGACATACTGACCCCTACTGACATACTGACCCCTACTGACATACAAATGGTATCTCTCTATACATTGCTTATATTATGGTTCACACAACGGATCAACATCATGGCACAAGGGTAGTAACCCATAAGTGTTCCGTTCTACTTCTAACTCAAGCCTGAGTCCGAAAAACCTCAGCGCAGTGCACGAACTCCGCAGCACCGGCGAGGATCCTGAAATACTTTGAGTAGATTTTTAACTCCAGATTTTGCCTGTCAGGCTACTCAGTTCGATTTTCAATTTCCAAGGGATTTTTTACGTGCGCAACAATACACACGGGCGTCCGATCTTACTGCCCAAAGAACAGGGGGAATTACTAGAAGTCCACGTGAAAAAAATCTCAGGCATCACAGGGGCTTGAACCCTGGACCTCCAGCACTCGACATTCGCAGGAAGTGTAAGATAGTCACATGACTTACCACGGTAACTTTATAATATATGGTGAACTCCTGTTGTTTACACAAGATACATTTTAGCAAAGCTTCCGCTATTCTCAGCATTCGCCTGTAAGCTGTGTGGTAAATAACATGGAACGCACTGTCCTTATCAATACCACGTCGTGAATCACGCAAATGTCCCGGAGGAAAGAATCCAGCTTTCATATAGAACATCATTTGATTGATTCCGGACATGTTATTGACAAGGACCGTGCTACAGATTTGGTTGGGCAATCGGTATTTGATAAATGATATGCACTGAATCACGCCGGCCACTTTTGCATAGTAGGATATTTCCCTGTATCCATTTTAAGCTCATTCTCTCCTCCCAGACCCTCCCCCCCCCTCCCTCCGTGTAGATTCAAACCTAAGATCTTCAGACTGGCAGACAACGCTTTGACACGGAACAACCCCGGCTCGTTTCATTACCTGTTGCTGCACCAAGTCTCCAGTAGATCGCGTTCTGTACATATTTTTTTCCAATGGATGAAGGTGTGTTAGGAAATGAACAGAAAGACCGATTGGCTGGTGCGGCAGCACTGGGTTAAGTCTGAACTATAGGTCTAATTAGATGACGTCAAGGCCCTTTGGTAGCAAGTGAGCAATTGCGAATCGCAAATACATTATTGCGGTACGGAGAGCACCTAACTCCCCACAAATATCGGTGTGGCACACGATGATGCTGTTGATGTGTTTTTTTCTTTTTCAGTATGTATACATTTAACTCCTTCGCGTGGGTGACTGTATCCCTGGCTTTCCCTCCATAGCATATTGTGTTCTCTTAATTACAACATTAGGTCACAAGATACAAAAGAAATCTGGCTTCCCCACTGATAATTACCGTTGTGTATATTGCCACTTTGAACTTAATTCTTATATATTCACTTCTGTGAAACCTTTTGATGCCAAAGGAATTTATTCTGATGCAGAATCAACCAACTGCCATAACAATGCTAGAGACACTTTTAAGCTCCTTTAAAAGAATGGTAGTTATTTCGTGGTTTTTTTTTCTTTTTTAGTTTTCTGTCTGCTTTTTCTTCCTTATCATCTTTTAGTTTACTTTATGCCCTTCTTCTTTTTCGTCACCGTTATTATTATCTATTAAAAGGCGACGTTTATTCTACTCATAAAATATCAATTCCATCTCAGGCGCCTCATCGCATCGATCATCATAAAGTGCCTTTTCCAACTGCCCCGTTCGTCGCCACTCATTAAAGACACTTTCCCCACAACTACCCTGTTCCTAGACAGGACGCAGCAAGATACACTCCTGCACCGCTCAGGGAAAATTTGTTCCACTGGTGGTGTTCGGTTTTCAAGACGATTCGCTTACATCCCTTTGAGCGTGTAATCTGATTTACAGCAACACTCGCAGCAACTCCGGACACAAGTCAGGAATTAAACCATCCTACTCCACGCCGTCTCGCGGAGTAGGATTAAAAGTTCCTGGAGTTTCTCCCTCCCGGCAGGAATTAGCATACGTGATGGGCCCCGGACAGGCAACTTTCGTTTGATATTTATATATCTTGGATGGATTAAGTGATTAATATAATCTGTGATTATTTAACCTAAGATATTGCTGGAGTAATAAATATTTATACATTATTAATCTTTAAAATGAATACGAATTTTAAAAAGGTTAAAGATCTTGTATTCCCCACCTGATAAATAGACATATGAAACGTATACTCAGGACTTTGTTTCAAGCGGTACGCAACAGTACGCAGTACTGACACCTTTTTATGCACGATGTTTTTAAGCGTTACTGTACACTTTGGGGTGAGTACGGGCTTTTTTTTTAGACAGGTTGTGGTGAATACCTGCACTTTATGTTGTAGAAGAAAAACAAGCCTGACTGTACTCATATTATTTTTTTTTACTTCATATACAGTTTTTGAGTGTACATTAAAATCACTGGTTACAACGCCGGGCTCTGATGCGGAAGACCTGGGTTCGACGCCCGGTAAGGTAATAGAGGTTTTCTGTCGGGGGAAAAACTAAACACCCTAACCTGCACAGTCCATGGCGACAGCACTAGCCATGCGGCTCTAGATCATTGAAAAAAAAAGTGGTAAAACAGACATTAGTTATTTTTAAGTTTATTTAAGTCTAATGCCAGTTTTCCCATTTTCAAGTTGTGACTGTTATGAGGCATGATTGACAGGAAATTATAGACATTGTGGTGTTAAATAATGGAAGAATGGGCCTCAGTTTGAATAATGGGAAGACAGAAGTAATGGTCGTATCAAAGAAACGAATTATTCCTAAATGTGTAATAAACTTCAACGGTGTTATTTCAGGACAAGTACAGAAATGCAAGTATCTGGGCATATGGATAACATCAGATGGAAGATGCATTACTGAGATAAGAAACAGAATAGGACAGGAAAAAACTACATTTTATTAAATGAAGAACATCTTGTGCAATATATCCTTGTCATTAAGGCTGAGAAAAAAATAATTTTTGCTTGCTACATACATCCAGTTTTAACATATGGCTGTGAATCCTGGACAATCGGTAGGCAGGTCAAACAATTTCTTGAGGCCTCAGAGATGAGGTTTTACGGGAAAATGTTTAGAATACCTCGGGCAGCCAAAAAGAGCAACCAAGAGGTTTTGAAAGAGGCAGGAGCCCGAAGACAACTTATCACAGCATCAGAAGGAGAAAGTCATCATTTTTCGGCCATGTTATGAGAAGAGGGAAAATAGAACATGTTGTGACCACTGAAAAGATATGTGGAGGGAGAGAGAGGAAAACAACGAGAGAAGATGCTTGACAGTCTTGTTGCGTGGCATGGAGGTGTGTCGGCACACGAACTGATACCTGCTGCAGGAAATCGTGGATTATGGAGAGGCATGATCGCCCACGCCAGTCGGCAAGGCACCTGATGGTGATGATGGTTCAGTCGTTTGACACTCGCACTGAAGGTCTATTGTTCGATTCCTGTCTCTATCTTGAGGAATGGACATGTTTCGCATATGTCGGTGGTTGGGGGGGGGGGGGGTGGAGGGGAGTTACCGATAGCGGAGGGGATCGTCGATGTAGTCACGGAGTAACGTGTCTCGTCGCTGTGGACAGGAGAACCTTTTTGGACAATACAATGGTCAATACAATTCTGTAAAAGTATATTCCTTTACGTTTACGTAAAAATCATTTCTGGATCATTTAAATATATTACTGGGTACAGGCACCGGCACCTGTGCCCTTTGGGCCCTTTCCTTGCCTAGAAAATGTGAAATTGCACAGAGAGGCCCCCATCTGCTAATTTTATTTAGAAGTTTTCTTTGCAAATATTTCTATACATTTCGTTTTATTTCAAAACGATTATATATTTAAAGTCCCCGTGTGGGCCTCGGGGCCCCATTGTGGGGAAAACAAGAATAGACTCCCTGTCTACCTAAAAGCGTGTCGTAAGAGTCGATTAACTGGGGAGCTTCCTTTGAAATCAGAGTGCAAGGCAAGGAACCAACAGTCTGCATTCAAGTGAATCAGATCTGTAAAACTGATGCACACGCAACACTCAGGTTCTGTAGCAGGACTGCAGTTCAGAAGTGGACGAACAACCCGAACTTTCCGCCAGAGTGTACAGGCGGTGAACGCGAAAAAAGAAAGAAGAAGAGAAGAAGATATAATTAAAGTTTTCTGTATCAGAGACTGTTTTGCCCATATGCAGTGCTTTTTTTTTTCTGGCGGCACGCATAGGTACGCAGTAGGACCACCTTTTATACGCATCATTTTCTCAGACTTACTGTAATAGATAATGTGTGATGAGTATCAGCACAGTTTTAGACACTTTACGGTGATTCAGGCACCATTTTTTTTTTTTTTTTCTAGAAACAAAAAGCCTCAATATATTATAGCAGAAGTTGGCCTCGACATCTTTTACCTATTCGTAAGTCACCATAAACGATGGCCTTAGGGACTCTACCATCCTCCATTCTCCAAGTCTGACCCTGCCACCTGCGCCATCGTTGACAGAGAATTGAGAAAACTGTTACAATACCTGCTCTTTCAAGTTCCTTAATGATTGTGTTCTTGTCTTACCACTTAATGCCAAGTATTCTTCTTAGGCATCGCATGTAAAGATATTTAAACCTCGTGAGATTAAAACAATGAAGGGTGATATAAATGCAACGAAACCAGCAACATTACCAATGCAATGTGAAATAAATATGGTGTGTATATTTG
>CAJHNH020005114.1:0-25802 GCA_905116865.2 Candidula unifasciata | reverse complement strand
GAAAATACTGATGACAACTAATGACACATTGAAGAAATACTGATGGCAACTAATGACACATGAAGAAAATACTGATGAAAACCAATGACACATGAAGAAATACTGATGACAACTAATGACACATGAAGAAATACTGATGACAACTAATGACACATGAAGAAATACTGATGACAACTAATGACACATGAAGAAATACTGATGACAACTAATGAAATGTGAAGAAATACTGATGAAAACCAATGACACGTGAAGAAGAAAATACCTGATGACAACCAAAATTACTGAAATGATGACCCGAAGAAATACTGATGAAAAAATAATGACACATGAAGAAAATACTGATGACAACTAATGACAACATGAAGAAATACTGATGACAACTAATGAATGAAGAAATACTGATGACAACTATGACACATGAAGAAATACTGAAACAACTAATGACACGTGAAGAAATACTGATGACAAACTAATGACACATGAAGAAATACTGATAACACAACTAATGACACATGAAGAAATACTGATGAAAACTAATGACACATGAAGAAAAATACTGATGACAACTAATGACACATGAAGAAATACTGATGGACAACTAATGACACATGAAGAAATAACTAATGATGACTGATGAACTAATGACACATGAAGAAATACTGATGACAAATAATGACACATGAAGAAATACTGATGACAACTAATGACACATGAAAGAAATGAAGAAATACTGATGACAACTAATGACACATGAAGAAATAATGACTGACAACATGAAGAAATACTGATGACACTAATGACATACATGAAGAAATACTGATGACAAATAATGACACATGAAGAAATACTGATGACAACTAATGACACATGAAGAAATACTGATGACAACTAATGACACATGAAGAAATACTGATGACAACTAATGACACGTGAAGAAATACTGATGACAAACTAATGACACATGAAGAAATACTGATGATAAATAATGACACATGAAGAAATACTGATGACAACTAATGACACATGAAGAAATACTGATGACAACTAATGACACATGAAGAAATACTGATGACAACTAATGACACATGAAGAAATACTGATGACAACTAATGACACATGAAGAAATACTGATGACAACTAATGACACATGAAGAAATACTGATGACAACCAATGACACATGAAGAAATACTGACAACAAATAATGATCACACCTAAGACATGACATACCGTGAAGAGATAACTGATGACAACTAATGACACGTGAAGAAATACTGATAACAACTAATGACACATGAAGAAATACTGATGATAAATAATGACACATGAAGAAATACTGGTGGCAACCAATGACACACGAAGAAATACTGGTGACAACTAATGACACATGAAGAAATACTGATGAAAACCAATGACACATGAAGAAATACTGATGACAAACTAATGACACATGAAGAAATACTGATGATAACTAATGACACATGAAGAAATACTAATGACACACGAAGAAATACTGATGACAGCTAATGACACATGAAGAAATACTGATGACAACTAATGACACATGAAGAAATACTGATGATAACTAATGACACATGAAGAAATACTGATGACAACTAATGACACACGAAGAAATACTGATGACAACTAATGCAACGACAATGACACATGAAGAAAAATACTGATGACAACTAATGACACATGAAGAAATACTGATGACAACTAATGACACAGAAGAAATACTGATGACAATAATGAGAAGACATACTGATGACAAACTAATGACACATGAAGAAATACTGATGGACCAACTAATGACACACGAAGAAATAACTGTAAATACTGATGACAACTAATGACACAATGAAGACGATACTGATGACAACTAATGGACACATGAAGAAATACTGATGACAACTAATGACACACGAAGAAATACTGATGACTAACTAATGACACATGAAGAAATACTGATTGACAACTAATGACACGTAAGAAATACTGATGACAACTACTGACACAGAAGAAACTATGATGACAACTAATGACAAATGAAGAAATACTGATGACAACTAATGACACATGAAGAAATACTGATGACAACTAATGACACATGAAGAAATACTGATGACAACCAATGACACATGAAGAAATACTGATGACAACCAATGACACATGAAGAAATACTGATGACAACTAATGACACGTGAAGAAATACTGATGACAACTAATGACACATGAAGAAATACTGATGACAACTAATGACACATGAAGAAATACTGATGACAACCAATGACACGTGAAGAAATACCTGATGAAATACCGATGACAATGACACGAAAAGAAATACTGATGATAACTAATGACACGTGAAGAAATACTGATGACAACTAATGACACATGAAGAAATACTGATGACAACTAATGACACATGAAGAAATACTGATGACAACTAATGACACATGAAGAAATACTGATGACAACTAATGACACATGAAGAAATACTGATGACAACTAATGACACATGAAGAAATACTGATAACAAACTAATGACACATGAAAGAAATACTGATGACAACTAATTGACACATGAAGAAATACTGATGAAACTAAATGACACATGAGAAATACTGATGACAATGTTCACACATGAAGAAATACTGATGACAACTAAAACTGACACATGAAGAAATACTGATGCTTTCAAACTGAAGACACATGACTGTCAGCTGTGACTAATTCAATGATCTGACACTAATGACTCCTGACAATGAAGAAATACTTTGATGACAACTAAGGACAAGCACGTTAGAACTCACTGATGATTCAACTAATGAGACACGTGACAGAACAACTACCTTCAAGATAACAACAGCAGATGTCACATGACACAATATCTGACCGTGACAAAGAGGTCAGTGACACACAAAACGAAATACTGCCGTTGACAACTAATGACACATGAATTGACAGTCAACAATACTGTGCCTGAAACTAAACCTCACATGAAGAAAAGTACTCATGGACTTACAAACATTCATGGTCACTCATGAATACATTCATCTGGTTCATAGACAACATTCAGTGGTGCACATGAAGAAATACATTCAGTGGTCAACAACATAGACACTTCAGTGTACATGAACAATACATGACAGTGTAATAAGACAATACATGTCAGAAATATGAGTACACATGGCCTTAGTGAAATACTGATGGCTGACATACTAATGGCCACATGAAGAAACATTGAGTGGTCATCAACACATGACATTCAGTGGTCATGAACATACCATTCAGTGGTCATGAGACATACATTCAAGTGGTCTGGACATACATTCAGTGGTCCATGGACATACATTCAGTGGTCCATGGGAATTACATTCACATTCATTGGCCATGAACATACATCCAGTGGCCAATGACACTACAAATAAATGTGTCATGGACACATACATTCAGTGGCCTATGAACATGACATTAAGTGACACATGGACAATACATGATGACAAACAGTGGACACTGACACACTTTTTCAAGAAATACAACATGATAATGGTCATGGTCATACATTCAGTGGCCATGGTCATACGATTGAGTGGTCATGAACATACATACAGTGGTCATGGAACAATACATTCAGTTGGTCATGGAAGACATTCAGTGGTCATGGACAACTACATTCAGTGGTCAAACTCATGGACAGAGCAAAGTGGTCATGAACATACATTCAGTGGTTCATCCCAATGACATGAAGACATACATAAATTCAGTGGTCATGGACATACATTCAGTACGAGGTCATGGACATACATTCAGTGGTACTGGACATACATTTAAGTGGGATGCCAGCAGACATACATTCACACAAGTGGTCATGGACATACATTCAGTGGCACAATGTTCTGCCACACATACATTCAGTGGTCACCAGCATACATTCATTGGTCTGACCTGAACATACATTCAGTGGTCATAGACCATACATTAAGTGGTCCCTCATGAACATACACTTCAGTGGATCTACTGACCACCATGAACCATACATTCAGTGGTCATGAAACACATACAAACCCAGTGGTCACTACATACATTCAGACAAATCGGTCATAGACATTCAGTCAGTCAACAAAGTGGTCATGAACATACATTCAGTGGTCATGGACATACATTCAGTGGTCATGGACATACATTCAGTGGTCATGAACATACATTCAGTGGTCATGAACATACATTCAGTGGTCATGAACATACATTCAGTGGTCAAGGACATACATTCAGTGGACATGGACATACATTCAGTGGTCATGGACATACATTCAGTGGTCATCAACATACATTCAGTGGCCATGGACATACATTCAGTGGTCATAGACATACATTCAGTGGTCATCAACATACATTCAGTGGCCATGGACATACATTCAGTGGCCATGGACATACATTCAGTGTGTTCCCCATGTACATACATATACATGAACATACATTCAGTGGTCATGGACATACATTCAGTGGTCATGGACATACATTCAGTGGCGATGAAAATACATTCAGTGGTCATGGACATACATTCAGTGGTCATGGACATACATTCACTGGTCATGGACATACATTCAGTGGCCATGAACATACATTCAGTGGTCATGGACATACATTCAGTGGTCATCAACATACATTCAGTGGTCATGGACATACATTCAGTGGTCATCAACATACATTCAGTGGTCATGGACATACATTCAGTGGCCATGGACATACATTCAGTGGTCATGGACATACATTCAGTGGTCATCAACATACATTCAGTGGTCATGGACATACATTCAGTGGCCATGGACATACATTCAGTGGCCATGGACATACATTCAGTGGTCATGGACATACATTCAGTGGTCATGAACATACATTTAGTCGTCATGGACATACATTCAGTGTTCATGAACATACATTCAGTGGTCATGAACATACATTCAGTCGTCATGGACATACATTCAGTGGTCATGAACATACATTCAGTGGCTATGGATTTTCAGAATCTGATGTGTGATGTCATCAACATCCTGCCAGTCAGCAAGGGATTGTGATGTCATCAATACCATACAACCATTTGCTTAAATCAGAAGTAAAGGATCCTTCTTACATAATACATTCATAGACCAATCAGCATCAGTGAGTGAGTGACATCCTGTTAGCCGCCTTTACTTTCCATGGCAGTATATTACCTGATGCCCACTTTAGGCTACCTTAACCTGGGAGCCAGTGTCAAATTTGAAACAATCCATCTCAATCCCAGACCCTTGGGGCTGGCTGGTGGCCATGTAGCTGCTAGTTTGCCCTGGCTTCCTCCAGCCATCTTGACCTCACAGGACTTGTCCAGGTGGCCATGTAGCTGCTAGTTTGCCCTGGCTTCCTCCAGCCATCTTGACCTCCCAGGACTTGTCCAGGTGGCCATGTGGGGCCGGTCAACATGTGAGCACAGTTTAGTGACACAAAGCCCAACCTGGAAGAGGATCTGATCTCAAGACTATATGGCCAGTAGGCAGGCCATTGAACCAAGCTTCTCTAGAAGACTATAACATACTCTGAACTATCAAACAAACAATTACCAGGTCTGGGTGGAGATGAAGTTTGCTGAAAGCTGCCCTGACATAGTCTAGAAAAGACTGGCAACGTTTGTGAAGTTTCCTCATTCCCACAATCCTCTCGGGTACAGCAACCTTTATTTCCTGCAGCAGCAGCCCAAGCATGGCCCGCCAGCAGAAGTCAGCACCCTGCAGCTGTCAATCATTGTTGTTTATTTTACATCTCAATTAGAAATACAAGTCAGCATAGTGATAATTCACTGAGCAACATACACACAGATTTACTCAAGAATCATAACATTCACCCAACAATCACTGTCGCCGACCCACCTGGGAATATCCACTTACATAGTGAGTGTGTGGGTTTGAATCCTAGCCAATGCCTCAACTGTCAGGTTTTAATCCTAACACTGCACACCCATGTGGGAACTGAACTAATGGCTGAGACATTTTGATCCCTGACACAGTCCTAGATAACCAAGAAAACAGCAAAAGTGGCTTAGACAATAAAATGAAAGAAGCTGTACTTGTATCCACAGGAGTAGGAAAAGGGATGTTTGACTTCAACTGTAGTCAATGGGATATTAGGTGGCTTTGTTTTGGATGGCCTTGATTTCGGTTAATTCCAGGTCCATATTCTCCTCTATACTCAAACTACATAGACAGAAATTAAGTTGAGGAAAGACACGTTCTGAAGTCAAATGCTTGTTGTCACAATCACACACACATTCATTCAACAATTATAAACAGATTTAACATTCAACAATTATAAACAGATTAACATTCAACAATTATAAACAGATTAACATTCAACAATTATAAACAGATTAACATTCAACAATTATAAACAGATTAACATTCAACAATTATAAACAGATTAACATTCAACAATTATAAACAGATTAACATTCAAAAATTATAAACAGATTAACATTCAAAAATTATAAACAGATTAACATTCAAAAATTATAAACAGATTAACATTCAACAATTATAAACAGATTAACATTCAACAATTATAAACAGATTAACATTCAACAATTATAAACAGATTAACATTCAGCAATTATAAACAGACTAACATTCAACAATTATAAACAGATTAACATTCAACAATTATAAACAGATTAACATTCAACAATTATAAACAGATTAACATTCAACAATTATAAACAGATTAACATCCAACAATTATAAACAGATTAACATTCAACAATTATAAACAGATTAACATTCAACAATTATAAACAGATTAACATTCAACAATTATAAACAGACTAACATTCAACAATTATAAACAGATTAACATTCAACAATTATAAACAGATTAACATTAAAAAAATACATGCAGGTATACACTCCACAACCATATACAGATCATTCATTCATACATACATACACTTAACAGTCATACACAAACATTCACTCACTAATCATACATGTGCATCATGTGTACAGTAATCATACATGTGCATCATGTGCACGGTTACAAGATCTTAGTCATCTACAAACATTTAGTCAAGTGGGACTAGCTTTACATGAACTGCCACAAGATCTCAGTCATCTACAAACATTTAGTCAAGTGGGACTAGCTATATGTGAACTCACAAGATCTTAGTCATCTACAAACATTTAGTCAAGTGGGACTAGTTATATGTAAACTGTCACAAGATCTTAGTCATCTACAAACATTTAGTCAAGTGGGACTAACTTTATGTGATCTGTCACAAGATCTTAGTCATCTACAAACATTTAGTCAAGTGGGACTAGTTATATGTAAACTGTCACAAGATCTTAGTCACCTACAAACATTTAGTCAAGTGGGACTAGTTATATGTAAACTGTCACAAGATCTTAGTCACCTACAAACATTTAGTCAAGTGGGACTAGCTATATGTAAACTGTCACAAGATCTTAGTCACCTACAAACATTTAGTCAAGTGGGACTAGTTATATGTGAACTGTCACAAGATCTTAGTCACCTACAAACATTTGGTCAAGTGGGACTAGCTATATGTGAACTGTCACAAGATCTTAGTCATCTACAAACATTTAGTCAAGTGGGACTAGCTATATGTAAACTGTCACAAGATCTTAGTCATCTACAAACATTTAGTCCAGTGGGACTAGCTATATGTGAACTGTCACAAGATCTTAGTCATCTACAAACATTTAGTCCAGTGGGACTAGCTATATGTGAACTGTCACAAGATCTTAGTCATCTACAAACATTTAGTCAAGTGGGACTAGCTATATGTGAACTGTCACAAGATCTTAGTCATCTACAAACATTTAGTCCAGTGGGACTAGCTATATGTGAACTGTCACAAGATCTTAGTCACCTACAAACATTTAGTCCAGTGGGACTAGCTATATGTGAACTGTCCCAAGATCTTAGTCATCTACAAACATTTAGTCAAGTGGGACAAGCTATATGTGAACTGTCCCAAGATCTTAGTCACCTACAAACATTTAGTCAAGTGGGACTAGCTATATGTAAACTGTCACAAAATCTTAGTCATCTACAAACATTTAGTCAAGTGGGACAAGCTATATGTGAACTGTCACAAGATCTTAGTCACTTACAAACATTTAGTCAAGTGGGACTAGCTATATGTAAACTGTCACAAGATCTTAGTCACCTACAAACATTTAGTCAAGTGAGACTAGCTATATGTAAACTCTTACAAGATCTTAGTCACCTACAAACATTTAGTCCAGTGGGACTAGTTATATGTAAACTGTCACAAGATCTTAGTCACCTACAAACATTTAGTCCAGTGGGACTAGCTATATGTAAACAGTCACAAGATCTTAGTCATCTACAAACATTTAGTCAAGTGGGACAAGCTATATGTCAGCTGTCAAAAGATCTTAGTCATCTACAAACATTAAATAAAGTGTGATGATCTATATGTGAACCGTCACAAGATTCAACAACTGTGGACAACCTACAGTACCTGTCCTGATGCTTGTGTCCTGTCAACTGACTGAGATGCCAGGTTTCTAGCATTACGGCCTAAGTGTAATCCCAGCTGCTTGCCAAACTGACTCAAAGGGAAGTGAGCTTCAGGGGACCGAACTGACACTTGGTCTGCTGCATCTGGTTCAGACATCAAACATGGTTCAGACATCAAACATGGTTCAGACATCAAACATGGTTCAGACATCAAACATGGTTCAGACATCAAACATGGTTCAGACATCAAACATAGTTCAGACATCAAACACACATGGTTCAGACAACAAACATGGTTCAGACATCAAACAAACATGGTTCAGACATCAAACAAACATGGTTCAGACATCATACATGGACTTTCACAAACTGCCAACAGATCCCTTATTGAATAGCTCCACAAACATGCAACAATACTGAGCCTACTTATGGACAGACACAAGACTATCCGTTCTTGGCACTAGCAAGAACACAAACAGAAAGGGGGAGAGACAGGGAGGTAAGTGAGGGGAATGGAGAGAGGAAACAGATAAAGAAAGTGCGAGACAGAGAAAAAGAAAGGCAGAGAGGGGGAGAGTAAGATAAAATGGAAGAAAAAGGAGAATAATACGGAGAACAAGTAAAAGACAACAGATGAGGCGACGAAGAGAGAAGGGAAGGACAAAAGGTGAGGGAAGAAAATCGAGAATTCCATGAAAGATGGTTTGGTTTGGTTTATACAACAAATCAACATAATGGCAGAAGGGTAGTAACCCATAAGTTCTCCGTTCTACTTCTAACTTAAAGTACACGAACTTCCTAGCACTGGCAAGGATTCTCAAATACTTTTGGCAGATTTTTAATTCCACATTTTAGCCGGGCAGCGCAATTAGGCTACTCTTTTTGATTTTCAACTGCCAAGAGATTTTTCAAGTGCCCAACAATATACACAGCATCTAATCTTACTACCCAGAGACCAGGGAAAATTACTAGAATTCCACAAGAAAAAAAAATCCCAACCTAGGACCACCAACAGTGGACGCCAACGTCCTGCCTCAAGACCACTTAGCCCCCATGAGAGATTTACATAAGTACAAACAGACTTTGTCCTAGGCAATATTCCAGGCATGAGCCTCTAGTATCAGCTGATAACACCTGCCAACCACACACATGCCCACCACACACAAGCCAACCACACATGCCCACCACACACATGCCCACCACACACAAGCCAACCACACATGCCCACCACACACATGCCCAGCACACACATGCCCAGCACACACAAGCCAACCACACACATGCCCACCACACACATGCCCACCACACACAAGCCAACCACACACATGCCCACCACACACATGCCCACCACACACATGCCCACCACACACAAGCCAACCACACACATGCCCACCACACACATGCCCACACACACATGCCCACCACACACAAGCCCACCACACACATGCCCACCACACACATGCCCACCACACACATGCCCACCACACACATGCCCACCACACACATGCCCACCACACACATGCCCACCACACACATGCCCACCACACACAAGCCAACCACACACATGCCCACCACACACATGCCCACCACACACAAGCCAACCACACACATGTCCACCACACACATGCCCACCACACACATGCCCACCACACACATGCCCACCACACACATGCCCACCACACACAAGCCCACCACACACAAGCCAACCACACACATGCCCACCACACACAAGCCCACCACACCCAAGCCAACCACACACAAGCCCACCACACACAAGCCAACCACACACAAGCCCACCACACACAAGCCAACCACACACAAGCCCACCACACCCAAGCCAACCACACACATGCCCACCACACACAAGCCAACCACACACAATGGAACAATACATAACAGCCGGCCACACACATGCCCACCACACACAAGCCAACCACACACAATGGAACAATACATAACAGCCGGCCACACACAAGCCAACCACACACAATGGAACAATATATAACAGCCGGCCACACACATGCCCACCACACACAAGCCAACCACACACAACAGGGCAATACATAACAGCCAACCACCCACACTAGCCAACTACACATTTCTTGTTCTTGTTAGTTGCGTATCCTTTACAGGACGTTGCAGAACCAACCCTAACAGCCCCTGGCTGTTGTGTGGTTTCTCTAGGCAAATTACATCCAGTAGTTTGCCATTGCTTTCTGGACGGTTGGCTTTCTTGATACCACTGTCGAAACCAACACAAGGAGCATTGCCCGCAGCTGGGATCGAACCTGGCATCCCGGCATTACGACACGAAGCGTTCGCATCGACTAAGCCACAGAGCCGACCAACTACACATAAGCCAGCCATACACAAGCCAACCACACACAACAGCCAACCATGCACAAGTCAACCACACACATGGGAACCACACACAACAGCCAACCATGCACAAGTCAACCACACACATGGGAACCACACACAACAGCCAACCATGCACATGTCAACCACACACATGGGAACCACACACAAGCCAACAACATACAGGGCAACCACACACAAGCCAAACACTTACAGGGCAACCAACATACTGGGCAACCACACACTAGCCAACCACACACAGGGCAACTACACACTAGCCAGCCACAAATATGGCAACCACACACAAGTAACCAACATACAGGGCAACTACACACTAGCCAGCCACATACAGGGCAACCACAGACTAGCCAGCCACATACAGGGACACCACACACTAGCCAGCCACATACAGGGCAACCACACACTAGCGAGCCACACACAGGGCAACCACACACTTGCCAGCCACATATAGGGCAACTACACACTAGCCAGCCACATACAGGGCAACCACACATAAGACAACAACATACAAGGTAACCAAATACTAGCCAACCACATACAGGGCAACCACACAGACAGCAACATACAAGACAACCACACACAAACCAAACACATACAAGCCAACCACACACAGGGCAACCACAAACAAACCAGCCACACACCCACACACAGGGCAACCACTCACAAGCAAGCCACACACAGGGCAACCACACACAAGCAAGCCACACACAGGGCAACCACACACAAGCCAGCCACACACAGGGCAACCACACACAAGCAAGCCACACACAGGGCAACCACAAACAAGCAAGCCACACACAGGGCAACCACACACAAGCCAGCCACACACAGGGCAACCACACACAAGCAAGCCACACACAGGGCAACCACACACACACCAAGCCACACACAGGGCAACCACACACACCACACAAGGCCACACACACAGCAGCCACACACAGGGCAACCACACACAAGCAAGCCACACACAGGGCAAGCACACACACACAAGCCAGCCACACCCACACACAAGCACAGGGCAACACACACACACAAGCACACCACACACAGGGCAACCCACACAGCACAGCCAGCCACACACAGGGCAACCACACACAAGCAAGCACACACACAGGGCAACCACACACAAAGCAAGCCACACACAGGGCAACCACACACAAAGCAAGCCACACACACACAACCACACACAAGCAAGCCACACACAGGGCACCACACACAAGCCAGCACACACACAGACACAAGCCAGCACACACACACAAGCCAGCACACACACAGAGCACACACACACACACAAGCCAGCACACACACAGACACATTCACACAAGCCAGCACACACACAGGGCAACCACACACACCAGCCACACCACACACACAGGGCAACCACACACACAAGCCAGCCACACACACCCACACAACCACACACACAAGCCAGCACACACACAGGCAACCACACACACAAGCCAGCACACACACACACACACAAGCCAGCACACACACAGGGCACACACACAAACAACAGCCAGCCCACACACAGGGCAACCACAAACAACACACAAGCCAGCACACACAGGGCAGCCAACACACACACAAGCCCACACACACCAGCAACCACACACAAGCAAGCCACACACAGCACACCCACCACACACAAAGCACAGCCCACACACAGGGCAACCACACACAAGCCAGCACACACACACAAGCCAGCACACACAAGCCAGCACACACACACAAGCCAGCACACACCACACACACACAGCCAGCCACACACACAGGGCAACCACAAAGAAGCCAGCACACACACACCAGGGCACACCACAAAGAAGCCAGCCACACACAGGGCAACCACACCACAAGCCAGCACACACAGGGCAACCACAACACAAGCCACCACACACAGGCCAGCACCACAACACACAGCACACACACACAAAACCAGCACAGCACAGCCAACACACACACACACAACCACACACAAGCCAGCCACACACACACACAGCCAAAACACACACACACACCCAACCAAGCCACCACACACAGGGCAACCACACACAAGCCAGCCACACACACCCAACCACACACACAGCACACACACACACCCAGCAACCACACACACCACACACACACAGCCACACACACAAGCCAGCCACACCACACAACACACACACCAGCACACACAGGGCAACCACACACAAGCCAGCCACACACCCAACACCACACACACACAGCAGCACACACACAGGCACACACACACACAGCCACACACAGGGCACACACACAACCACACACACAGCCAAGCCAGCCACACACAGGGCACCACACCACACACAAGCCAGCCACACACAGGGCAACCACACACACAGCAACCACACACAGGCACACACACCACACACAAGCAAGCAACACAGCCACACACACACAACACACCACACACACAACAGCCACGACACAAGCCACACACAGGGCACACCACACACAAGCACACAGCACACACACACAAGCAACCACACACACAAGCACAGCCACACACACACCAAACACCACACACAAGCCAGCCACACACACAACCACACACACACAAGCCCAGCACACACACAGGGCAACCAGCCACAACACAGCAAGCCACACACAGGGCAACACAAACCCAGCCAGCACACACAGGGCAACCACACACACAAGCCAGCCACACACAGGGCAACCACACAACAACACCAGCCCACACACAGCCAGCCCACCACACACACACAACCAGCCACACACACACAACCACACACAAGCCAGCCACACACCCAGCAACACACAAACAAGCCACCCACACACACCAGGCACACCACAAACAAGCCAGCCACACACAGGGCAACCACACACAAGCCAGCCACACACAGGGCAACCACACACAAGCCAGCCACACACAGGGCAACCACACACAAGCCAGCCCACACACAGGGCACACCACACACCACACAACAGCCACCACAGGGCAACCACACACAAGCCCAGCCACACACAGGGCAACCACACACAAGCCAGCCACACACACCAGGGCACACCACAAACAAGCCAGCCACACACACACACAAGCAAACACACACACAAGCCAGCCACACACACAAGCCAGCCACACACAACAAGCCAGCCACACACACACAACCACACAACAACAGCCAGCCACACACACAGGGCAACCACACACAAGCCAGCCACACACAAGGGCAACCAAGCAAACAAAGCCAGCACACACACAGGGCAACCACAAACAAGCCAGCCACACACAGGGCAACCACAAACAAGCCAGCCACACACAGGGCAACCACAAACAAGCCAGCCACACACAGGGCAACCACAAACAAGCCAGCCACACACAGAACAACCACAAACAAGCCAGCCACACACAGGGCAACCACAAACAAGCCAGCCACACACAGGCACTGACCTGGGCAAGATTCCTCCATCAGCTGGTAACAGCAGCCAACCACACACAAACCAACCACAGCTGGGTTCCATATGAACAATCGCATGGCTGTCACAGACAAACTGCCACACGCATGAAGACCTGGTAACATGTGTACCTTGGTGAGAAATCTAGTTCAACATGGTGGCTGCTCATTTGTGTTAGGTTTGTTTGTTACTATGGATATCGCAACCCTATGACCTTGATTCCATGACAGATACTGTAAATCTAAGAAATATGTGGCTTTTCTGCCCACCCTCGAGTAGGAACTCGGACCACAAGGAATTTATTCCCTGGTCGCCATGCAGCTGGTTTAACAAACTTAGCTAGCATGCGGAGCAATTTATGTTATCACAGAAAGTCAATGAACATTTAAAACAGTAACATTTATAACTGAATAAAATATCATGCAGGAATAATCACCAACAAACATCTACCACTTTCCACCCGTGTCAGTTCCAGGGGCACCCCGACAGAGAAAAAAAAGAACAAACCCCCCAACCCAACAAGCATGTCACAGAAGTCGACTAACCGAGGGATGCTTTCTTCAAAGTCAGTGTGCATCTGGCCAAGAGGAGAGCAACCAACAATCTGAGTAGATATAAACCAGATGGATGTACACACAAAACTCAGGTTTTGGAAGAAGACCAAAGTCCAAAAGTGGACAAACAACCAGAACTTTCTGCTGGTGTTTGCAGCTGGTGAACATGAAGATTTCCTATAAACATGTTGGTGAAACAATGAGGGTTTTATCACATCTGGTGAAACAATGAGGGTTTTATCACATCTGGTGAAACAATGAGAGTTTTATCACATCTAGTGAAACAATGAGGGTTTTATCACATCTGGTGAAACAATGAGAGTTTTATCACATCTGGTGAAACAATGAGGGTTTTATCACACCTGGTGAAGCAATGAGGGTTTTATCACATCTGGTGAAACAATGAGGGTTTTATCACATCTGGTGAAACAATGAGGGTTTTATCACATCTGGTGAAACAATGAGGGTTTTTATCACACACCTGGTGAAACAATGAGGGTTTTATCACATCTGGTGAAACAATGAGGGTTTTATCACATCTGGTGAAATAATGAGGGTTTTATCACATCTGGTGAAACAATGAGGGTTTTATCACATCTGGTGAAACAATGAGGGTTTTATCACATCTGGTGAAACAATGAGGGTTTTATCACATCTGGTGAAACAATGAGGGTTTTATCACATCTGGTGAAACAATGAGGGTTTTATCACATCTGGTGAAACAATGAGGGTTTTATCACACCTGGTGAAACAATGAGGGTTTTATCACACCTGGTGAAACAATGAGGGTTTTATCACATGTCTGGACATCAAGATGACCATACAAATATTGCAAATTAAATGCAGAAATTAATGTTGACACATATAAAAACTAACTAACTATCTAGCTCACCCGCCTGCTTGTTTATTTATCTTCTCTATCTTGTCTCTCTCTCTCTCTCTCTCTCTCTCTGTGGTGTGTTTACATGAGGGCCTGTGATGGATCTTAGACTCTGTGTCAGGCTCAGAGGAAAGGCAAGACGGACATTTAATCAGAATGCTACTGGCACCATTAGTATCGGAACTCTTTGCTGGCTGTTGAAGATGGGGACGGAGCGCTTATGGGAATGCCCCGAGTGCTGTGATGTTGCTTCTTGAATCAAATCAAATCAAAGTATGCATTCAATTAACCCCACCCCCCCAACCCCCCCCCCCCCCCCCCCCCTTCCAAACAATACACACAGGCAGTGCTAACCTGTACAGAGAATGCGAGCAGAAGCTGGTCGTGCCAGGTTCACCTTCCAGGCATGAGCCTCTAGTATCTGTGATAGATCCATGTTTGGGTGGACGGCACATGTCAGTGGAACATACAGTGACCCGGCCGGTGATGTTACAGCTGTGTCTGGCCTCAGGTCAGGTGTATGTTTACTGTCTGATCCAGGAGTAACAGCTTGTCTAGAAGTGTCTGATCCAGGAGTATCAGGGGTAATAGCTTGTCTAGAAGTGTCTGATCCAGGAGTATCAGGGGTAACAGCTTGTCTAGAAGTGTCTGATCCAGGAGTATCAGGGGTAACAGCTTGTCTAGAAGTGTCTGATCCAGGAGTATCAGGGGTAACAGCTTGTCTAGAAGTGTCTGATCCAGGAGTATCAGGGGTAACAGCTTGTCTAGAAGTGTCTGACCCAGGAGTATCAGGGGTAACAGCTTGTCTAGAAGTGTCTGATCCAGGAGTAACTGAGGTAATGAACTGTCTTGAACTGTCTGAACTCAAGTTAACAGACTTCTTTAAAGTCTCCTGGTCAAAGTGAGTACAAATATGTTTACTCTCTCCCTTCTGGGTAAGAAATCTGTCATATGAGCATCTCCAGCCAGATACCTTTCCACATCTTCCATCAACTTGTATCTTCCTGTACTTGCCATCAGCTAGTGTCTCTCCACAGACTGGTGTCCCTCCACAGACTGGTGTCCCTCCACAGACTGGTGTCTCTCCACAGACTGGTGTCCCTCCACAGACTGGTGTTTCCCCACAGACTGGTGTCCATCCACAGACTGGTGTTTCCCCACAGACTGGTGTCCCTCCACAGACTGGTGTCCCTCCACAGACTGATGTCCCTCCACAGACTGGTGTCCCTCCACAGACTGGTGTCCCTCCACAGACTGGTGTCCCTCCACAGACTGATGTCCCTCCACAGACTGGTGTCCCTCCACAGACTGGTGTTTCCCCACAGACTGGTGTCCCTCCACAGACTGGTGTTTCCCCACAGACTGATGTCCCTCCACAGACTGGTGTCCCTCCACAGACTGGTGTCCCTCCACAGACTGGTGTCCCTCCACAGACTGGTGTTTCCCCACAGACTGGTGTCCCTCCACAGACTGGTGTCCCTCCACAGACTGGTGTCCCTCCACAGACTGGTGTTTCCCCACAGACAGACACATGGCTGGAGTTAGATGTAAAACTGTCTCCCAAATGGTCCAGCCGATGAACACGAGGTGACTGTTGTGTGTCTCTTAAAGAAGCTCTGCTCAACCACAGACAGCAGTCAGCAAAAGTATCCCCTTCCACACGAGGAGAACCTGCACCCGCTGCTTCAGTAGCAACACAACTCTCAGACAATGTCAGTTCCTGGTGTGTCTCAGAGTAAATAACATTGTCAGGACAACTGACTTCAGGAGAAACCTGTGGGGTCAAAACACTGGACTGTGAACAATCAGGAATGTCGGTGGTGCTAGGTAGTGAAGGCTTGGAGATATCAGCTCCTCTGTGACTTGTCTTCTGAGCATTCATTACCTGCCAGAAACAGACAGGAGTAGTGTATACAAAGAGAAGTCGTGGCATTCAAGTACAGACTGCCAGGAGTTACAAACATAAAATGTCAGGGCCCAGATCCCCACAGTGCTAGGAGTTACCAACACAAAAAGTCAGGGCCCAGATCCCAGCAGTGCTAGGAGTTACCAACACAAAGTGTCAGGGCACAGATCCCCACAGTGCCAGGAGTTACCAACACAAAGTGTCAGGGCACAGATCCCAGCAGTGCTAGGAGTTACCAACACAAAGTGTCAGGGCACAGATCCCCACAGTGCCAGGAGTTACTAACATAAAGTGTCAGGGCACAGATCCCCACAGTGCTAGGAGTTACTAACATAAAGTGTCAGGCACAGATCCCAGCAGTGCCAGGAGTTACTAACATAAAGTGTCAAGACTGAGATCCCAGCAGTGCTAGGAATTACTAACACAAAGTGTCAGGGCACAGATCCCAGCAGTGCTAGGAGTTACTAACACAAAGTGTCAGGCACAGATACCTGCAGTGCCAGGAGTTACCAACACAAAGTGTCAGGGCACTGATCCCAGCAGTGCCAGGAGTTACTAACACAAAGTGTCAGGGCACAGATCCCAGCAGTGCCAGGAGTTACTAACATAAAGTGTCAAGACTGAGATCCCAGCAGTGCCAGGAGTTACTAACATTAAGTGTCAGGGCACAGATCCCAGCAGTGCCAGGAGTTACTAACATAAAGTGTCAAGACTGAGATCCCAGCAGTGCCAGGAGTTACCAACACAAAGTGTCAGGGCACAGATCCCAGCAGTGCCAGGAGTTACTAACATAAAGTGTCAAGACTGAGATCCCAGCAGTGCCAGGAGTTACTAACACAAAGTGTCAGGGCACAGATCCCAGCAGTGCCAGGAGTTACTAACATAAAGTGTCAAGACTGAGATCCCAGCAGTGCCAGGAGTTACTAACACAAAGTGTCAAGACTGAGATCCCAGCAGTGCCAGGAGTTACTAACACAAAGTGTCAGGGCACTGATCCCAGCAGTGCCAGGAGTTACTAACATAAAGTGTCAAGACTGAGATCCCAGCAGTGCCAGGAGTTACCAACACAAAGTGTCAGGGCACTGATCTCAGCAGTGCCAGGAGTTACTAACATAAAGTGTCAGGGCACAGATCCCAGCAGTGCCAGGAGTTACTAACATAAAGTGTCAGGACTGAGATCCCAGCAGTGCCAGGAGTTACTAACACAAAGTGTCAAGGCTGAGATCCCAGCAGTGCCAGGAGTTACTAACATAAAGTGTCAGGGCACAGTGAGGAGTCCCAGCAGTGCCAGGAGTTACCAACACAAAGTGTCAGGGCACAGATCCCAGCAGTGCCAGGAGTTACTAACACAAAGTGTCAGGGCACAGATCCCAGCAGTGCCAGGAGTTACTAACATAAAGTGTCAGGGCACAGATCCCAGCAGTGCCAGGAGTTACTAACACAAAGTGTCAGGGCACTGATCCCAGCAGTGCCAGGAGTTACTAACACAA
Organism: Candidula unifasciata; assembly: GCA_905116865.2. NCBI lineage: Eukaryota > Metazoa > Mollusca > Gastropoda > Stylommatophora > Geomitridae > Candidula > Candidula unifasciata. Next base: position 6,616 of record CAJHNH020005114.1, on the reverse strand, counting down.
AGTGTCAGGGCACAGATCCCAGCAGTGCCAGGAGTTACTAACACAAAGTGTCAAGACTGAGATCCCAGCAGTGCTAGGAGTTACTAACACAAAGTGTCAAGACTGAGATCCCAGCAGTGCCAGGAGTTACTAACACAAAGTGTCAAGACTGAGATCCCAGCAGTGCCAGGAGTAACCAACACAAAGTGTCAGGGCACAGATCCCAGCAGTGCCAGGAGTTACTAACATAAAGTGTCAGGGCACAGATCCCAGCAGTGCCAGGAGTTACTAACATAAAGTGTCAAGACACAGATCCCAGCAGTGCCAGGAGTTACTAACATAAAGTGTCAAGACTGAGATCCCAGCAGTGCCAGGAGTTACTAACATAAAGTGTCAGGGCACAGATCCCAGCAGTGCCAGGAGTTACTAACACAAAGTGTCAGGGCTGAGATCCCAGCAGTGCCAGGAGTTACTAACACAAAGTGTCAGGGCACAGATCCCAGCAGTGCCAGGAGTTACTAACACAAAGTGTCAGGGCACAGATCCCAGCAGTGCCAGGAGTTACTACATAAAGTGTCAAGACACAAAGCAGTGTCAGGGCACAGATCCCAGCAGTGCCAGGAGTTACTAACATAAAGTGTCAGGGCACAGATCCCAGCAGTGCCAGGAGTTACTAACATAAAGTGTCAGGGCACAGATCCCAGCAGTGCCAGGAGTTACTAACACAAAGTGTCAAGACTGAGATCCCAGCAGTGCCAGGAGTTACTAACATAAAGTGTCAAGACTGAGATCCCAGCAGTGCTAGGAGTTACTAACATAAAGTGTCAGGGCACTGATCCCAGCAGTGCCAGGAGTTACTAACATAAAGTGTCAGGGCACAGATCCCAGCAGTGCCAGGAGTTACTAACACAAAGTGTCAAGACTGAGATCCCAGCAGTGCCAGGAGTTACTAACACAAAGTGTCAGGGCACAGATCCCAGCAGTGCCAGGAGTTACCAACACAAAGTGTCAGGGCACAGATCCCAGCAGTGCCAGGAGTTACTAACATAAAGTGTCAGGGCACAGATCCCAGCAGTGCCAGGAGTTACTAACATAAAGTGTCAGGGCACAGATCCCAGCAGTACCAGGAGTTACTAACATAAAGTGTCAGGGCACAGATCCCAGCAGTGCCAGGAGTTACTAACATAAAGTGTCAGGGCACAGATCCCAGCAGTGCCAGGAGTTACTAACACAAAGTGTCAGGGCACTGATCCCAGCAGTGCCAGGAGTTACTAACATAAAGTGTCAGGGCACAGATCCCAGCAGTGCCAGGAGTTACTAACACAAAGTGTCAGGGCACAGATCCCAGCAGTGCCAGGAGTTACTAACACAAAGTGTCAGGGCACTGATCCCAGCAGTGCCAGGAGTTACCAACACAAAGTGTCAAGACTGAGATCCCAGCAGTGCCAGGAGTTACTAACACAAAGTATCAAGACTGAGATCCCAGCAGTGCCAGGAGTTACTAACACAAAGTGTCAAGACTGAGATCCCAGCAGTGCCAGGAGTTACTAACACAAAGTGTCAAGACTGAGATCCCAGCAGTGCCAGGAGTTACTAACACAAAGTGTCAAGACTGAGATCCCAGCAGTGCCAGGAGTTACTAACACAAAGTGTCAAGACTGAGATCCCAGCAGTGCCAGGAGTTACTAACACAAAGTGTCAAGACTGAGATCCCAGCAGTGCCAGGAGTTACTAACATAAAGTGTCAAGACTGAGATCCCAGCAGTGCCAGGAGTTACTAACACAAAGTGTCAAGACTGAGATCCCAGCAGTGCCAGGAGTTACTAACATAAAGTGTCAGGGCACAGATCCCAGCAGTGCCAGGAGTTACTAACATAAAGTGTCAAGACTGAGATCCCAGCAGTGCCAGGAGTTACTAACATAAAGTGTCACTAAGATCCCAGCAGTGCCAGGAGTTACTAACACAAAGTGTCAAGACTGAGATCCCAGCAGTGCCAGGAGTTACTAACATAAAGTGTCAGGGCACAGATCCCAGAAGTGCAGCAGTGCCAGGAGTTACTAACACAAAAGTGTCAGGGCACAGATCCCAGCAGTGCTAGGAGTTACTAACATAAAGTGTCAGGGCACCCAGAGGAGTTACTAACACAAAGTGTCAGGGCAGCAGTGCCAGGAGTTACTAACACAAAGTGTCAGGGCACTGATCCCAGCAGTGCCAGGAGTTACTAACACAAAGTGTCAGGGCACAGATCCCAGCAGTGCCAGGAGTTACTAACATAAAGTGTCAGGGCACAGCATGCCAGGAGTTACCCAAAGTGTCAGGTGCCAGGAGGAGTTACTAACATAAAGTGTCAAGGCTGAGATCCCAGCAGTGCCAGGAGTTACTAACACAAAGTGTCAAGACTGAGATCCCAGCAGTGCCAGGAGTTACTAACACAAAGTGTCAGGGCACTGATCCCAGCAGTGCCAGGAGTTACCATAAAGTGTCAGGGCACTGATCCCAGCAGTGCCAGGAGTTACTAACACAAAGTGTCAGGGCACAGATCCCAGCAGTGCCAGGAGTTACTAACAGTGTCAGGGCACTCCCAGCAGTGCCAGGAGTTACTAACACAAAGTGTCAAGACTGAGATCCCAGCAGTGCCAGGAGTTACTAACACAAAGTGTCAGGGCACAGATCCCAGCAGTGCCAGGAGTTACTAACACAAAGTGTCAGGGCACAGATCCCAGCAGTGCCAGGAGTTACTAACATAAAGTGTCAGGGCACAGATCCCAGCAGTGCCAGGAGTTACTAACATAAAGTGTCAGGGCACAGATCCCAGCAGTGCCAGGAGTTACTAACATAAAGTGTCAAGACTGAGATCCCAGCAGTGCCAGGAGTTACCAACATAAAGTGTCAAGACTGAGATCCCAGCAGTGCCAGGAGTTACTAACATAAAGTGTCAAGACTGAGATCCCAGCAGTGCCAGGAGTTACCAACATAAAGTGTCAAGACTGAGATCCCAGCAGTGCTAGGAGTTACCAACATTAAGTGTCAGGGCACAGATCCCAGCAGTGCCAGGAGTTACTAACATAAAGTGTCAAGACTGAGATCTCAGCAGTGCCAGGAGTTACCAAAACAAAGTGTCAAGACTGAATTCCCAGCAGTGCCAGGAGTAACCAACACAAAGTGTCAGGGCACAGATCCCAGCAGTGCCAGGAGTTACTAACATAAAGTGTCAAGACTGAGATCCCAGCAGTGCCAGGAGTTACCAACACAAAGTGTCAGGGCACAGATCCCATCAGTGCCAGGAGTTACTAACATAAAGTGTCAGGGCACAGATCCCAGCAGTGCCAGGATTTACTAACACAAAGTGTCAAGACTGAGATCCTAGGAGTGCCAGGAGTTACTAACACATAGTATCAAGACAGATCTCAGCAGTGCTAGAAATTACTAACATAAAGTGTCAGGGCAAAGATCCCAGCAGTGCCAGGAGTTACTAACATAAAGTGTCAGGGCAAAGATCCCAGCAGTGCCAGGAGTTACTAACACAAAGTCTCAAGACTGAGATCCCAGCAGTGCCAGGAGTTACCAACACAAAGTGTCAGGGCACAGATCCCCGCAGTGCCAGGAGTTACCAACACAAAGTGTCAGGGCACAGATCTTAGCAGTGCCAGGAGTTACTAACATAAAGTGTCAGGGCTGAGATCCCAGCAGTGCTCGGATCTGTGCCTAATCTACAAAGCTCTGTACATGACCTGAAATGATCAACAGACAAACAACAATATAAAACTAGTCGCTGATTACATGGCAGTTACTTTGTCTTACTTTCAAATGAACATAATACAACTTCCTTTCCTCATTATCCCATGATTAGATCATAATGTTAACTATTCGAAATGAAGTTTGTCCATTTATATATCTTCTTTCATTACCATAGTTCCATACATTTTTTTTATAACCTGTGTTATCAGATCCTATCTTGGTATTGGGGTCACACATCAAAATCCATATTTTACCTTTCCTTTTAATGCACACAATATTTTGAAGTTGTAAAATAAAAATGTCTCCTTAACTGATGTCGTATGGCAGTTTACTAACGGAATATTTTCACAAATCCCTCAGGTGCTCTGAGACAGGAGTGTTTTGAATGGTGGCTCTCGTTCGTCTAGAGGCCTAACCCTCGGTTCAAACTTTCCATTCAACCTGTCTCAGGGATGAGGTGACACGAGCTCTGACTCCACAGGGTTATTATGAACACTTGGGTACCTCTCGACCAGACGTCCCCACCACTGTTTGCCCCCAGATTGGAACAATGTAATTCCAGTCGAACAAATAATCAACACCTACTTGGAACTACATGATAAGTTCCCACCAACACTTGGAGGGTACAGGTTCAATAAAGAGACATGGTTCAATGCTGCAGTTTTCGCCTACGATGTGTACGAGGGATTTCAGATTAAAGAAGAGACATGTGCGGCAGTGTTGGACTTAGAAGATGCCTACAATAAAGTACCATATGATTATTTAATGCAATTACTGCTTAAACTAGAAGTTAATCCTATTCTGAACCGCTGGATTGCTGCGGTCCTGTTCCAGAGAAAGATTGTACTAAGATGTGGTAGCTGGTCCTCAGAACCGCAAACGATATGTCCAGGCTTACCACAGGGATCACCGCTATCACCAGTCTTATTCAACGTTTATACGGTGATGATCACTGAGCAGCAGTTGAATGGAAAGGGAAGGACTTTGTCATTTGCTGATGACATTTTGATTTATCGACGAGGGCGTGATAGACAGGAGATCGCCAGCACTATGCACAAAGAACTCGATCGAATTGCCGCCTGGTGTGATGTTTCCAATGCCTATGTCAATCCTTCAAAGGCATCAGTGACATGGTTCTCTTTGAACAATCACATTGTCAAGTCGGACTTACCAGAAGTGAAAATGCGTGATAATGTATTGATCAGAACCAACGTTATGACGTTTCTCGGGGTGAGGTTCGATCGCAGCTTGTCATTCAGGGAACACGTTGACCATGTGATAACAAAAGCACGCAAAGGTCTATCTGCAATGAAGATTATGGCTGCTTCCAATATTGAGCAAAGACTACTAATACTTCTATTCTACGGTCTGGTCCTTTCCTCCATTGAATACGCTCTGGCCATCCTCACTGTCAGTGCTACCCAGATTGAACGACTCGAAAAGGTGCAAAATCAAGCCATGCGCATTATTTTGGGATGTACAAGAGACACATCATGTGGAGCAATGAGGTATCTACTTGACTTTCCAACAATGAACCAAAGGATCAGGATGTGGAGGGCTCGGGCATATCTCAAAATATGTGCTGATAAGAAACACCCACTGCATCAAGCGCTTTTTAGTGAAAAGGGCGACAGACTGAAGAGGGGGAAATCGTGGCTAGGTCGGGCAGAAGATGTTATTAGGCAAATATGCAGCCTAACCGACATCATACCTGGTGCAGAATGGATACCTGTGCCTCAGGCGTTCATTTGTACATTTTCCTGTATTGTCACACTCAACAGGCGATGTAGAGAAGAGAATCCTGTCGCTGTTAATGCAGAGGTCAACGCTCTCATCGGTGAAAATTCAGATGAAGCAGATGCAATAATCTATACAGACGGATCCGTTATACGCCAAAGAAGAAGCGCATGGGCATTTACAGCACGCTCAGCGGGCAGAACAGTCAAAGAAGCCAACGGCGCCTTCTCCATGACAACCAGCAGCATGACGATGGAGGTGATGGCAGTGACGCAAGCGCTTGCCTGGCTTGAAACACAAAAATACACCCGCGTGTGTATACTCAGTGATTCAATGAGTATGATCCGGAGGGTTCAAGCAGGTTCAGTGCGAAGACAATGGCTTGAATCATTACAGAAGTCCACTGTGCGTAGAGTCACCTTTATTTTTGTTCCGGGACACGCAGGCGTCGATGGAAATGAAAGAGCTGACAGGTTGGCTGGATCCGCTATCACTACCGACGGTCAGCCTATGGATCATGCTGATATTATCAATGCCCTCCGAGAAATGGGAAGGATAGAGGACTTTGGTGGCAGTGAATCCACATCACTAGCCAGAATGGCAGACTTGGGAATTAAGATCGGCACAGCAAAAAACGAGACGCACACCAGACACGCTAGAAGACTTGTTAATCAACATAGAACTGGTACTATTAGCCATCGGACGTTGGGGTTCATACTGAGGGGAGGATCTGAGCACCTATGGACATGTCCGGAGTGCAATGAGGATAATCCAACTAACTAACTAACTAACTAAATAATCAACAGCGAATTTGACAAGACAACACTGCCTCTCTGAATAAGACAATGAATTTCAATAAAACGAAACTTTTCTACTAACCAGAAGACTGATGAACTATAATACTGTTGTAATTAATTCACTATAACCAAGTTGATGAAAAGCATCGTGAAGAATTAAAAAGGAACGATCAAAACTTTGAAAATCTAACACAAGAGAAAGAGTTTTTCTACTTAGACATATAGACTTTCTGGATCATCATGGCGGAGGAGAAGAATTGATGACGAAGGCCCATTTGGAGTCGAGCCATCTTATGTCAGTCACTTCAACTTATCTGATTAGATCTCGTAGCTCCTCAGGGTGCCAGAATGGAGTTACACACCA
>CAJHNH020005113.1:407500-480309 GCA_905116865.2 Candidula unifasciata | reverse complement strand
AGACAAAAATTTTTGGGAAGGGGCCCGGGACCCCAAAGAAATTAACAGAATAGAAAAAAATCATTTTTTTCGGCCATTTTTCGAAGGGGGGAAAAAAAAAATTTGTGAAAAATGGAAAATCTGGGGAACGGAAGAGGAGCAACAAGAGAAGATGTTTTGGACAGGTTGCAATTTATTGGGGCAGCCAAAACTAAACATTGAGGGGGCGCAGATTAAGAGGAGACCCCCCATCCAGTCGGCTATGAAAAAAGGGGAAAAAAAACTTTTGTGACCATTGAAAGTCGGGAAAGGAAAGGATAGAGGAAGACAAAGAAAGCTTGCCCTCTTTTTGAGGGCAGGGGGTGTGTTGCACACAATGATACAGGGCGGAGATCCCCGATTATGGAGGGGCATGACGCCACGCAGTGGGGAAAAGGCCCCTGATATATAAAATTACCTGTAGAAGGACGTTTTTGCACCAAACTTACAGAAAGGGGCCCCTGTGGACTTCTCATTTAAAAACCATTGGCAGACAGAATAGAAGAATGAAGAAACTGGGTGTGGTAAAGATGTACAACATAATAGACGACAAGTAATTGTGATAAGTGTACTCAGCACTAGTGTAATAGAATAGACCACATGTAATGGGATTATGACAATTATTTATTCCTTTGTGGTGACCCCTGACACTTATTTTATTCCCTTTGTCGGTAACCACTGAAACTCTATTTTATTCCCTTTGTGGTAACCACTGACTGAAACCGACTTGATTATTGTATTTCCCTTGTAGTAATACTAGCACTTATTTTATTCCCTTTGTAGTAAGTACTAGCACTTATCTTATTAACTTTGTAGTGACTACTGGGACATTTTACAGGGGGGGGGGATCCCTGTATGTGCAACCTTTTTTTTTAGCGACTTTAACTGTCCTTCTTTTTTCTTTAGCATTTGCGAGTCCTGCTTGAGGTTCACTGCTGCAGGTATGATATCACCCCCTCAATTTATTTCTGTGATTAGTCCTCTCTGCCCAGCAGGTGACTCCACGTGTTCAGCAGATCTGCCAGTATATTATCAATCCACTTCTTTCAACTACGTGTAAAAAAATATATTTAAAAAAAAACAGTGAAAAATAACATTATATATATTGAACTAACTACTAACTAGTTTACAGTTACTAGTAGTTTCAGTTTCTATTAAACTAACTTAACAATAACTATAGTATATCTGGTTTTAGTTTTGCTTAGCTTCAAGTCATCTTCAAATTGAAATTCAGTCAACGTACAAATACAAGATTTTAAACAGTATGAGTACAATTCTGTTATTGATACTGCTAGCTCGTCAAATAACATGCAATCAACCAGAAGTTGTGGGGTAGCTGGGGATTTTATGCACAGCTGAATTTAAAAAAGGACCAACAAATCAGACCCAAACAAAATCATCTCCAAATTATACTATACTATTATTAATAAGATTTTATTTTTTTTTTTATTTTGGTAAAAAGTATATAAGCAGGTTTTTGGTTTTGTATTTTTTAATTTTAGTTTAAGAAATGAATTTACCAGAAATTAAATTTTAGAGACTTAGACTAGACAAGAAATTCCAAGAAAATGTGAAATGGTGAAATTCAGTTTGAGTTAATCAAATTACCATTAATAAATTTAGAAGGGATCCAACAGCAAGTATAACACTAATTCAGGTTTGCGTAGAAACTGCAAATATCTTTTTAACTTAGCAGTTATGCTATATAACCTAACAGTAAACTAGACAACACACTATTTTTATTATGCTACCATTAGAGCGAAACGAAATAAACTTTCCGAGCAAAACGATACATACATGAGAAAGGATAAGCACAGCTCTATAAGAACGAACCATGGAAGCTCACACACTTAATGAAAATCGTTCTCTTGTGCATATAATGTCCAAACAAACATGTAACTGCCGATATACTGAGCTATCAATGAAAATCAAACAAAGAGTTCAGTGTTCACAGACACCATATTGTTTTCCTCGTATTTCTATCTATCTCTCGTCTGGAAAACAGTAAAAAAGCTCTTAGATTTTGTAACGAAACAAACAAAGACGGAACATAATAATTTTTCAACATTTGAAATAATGATACGATTATTAATTACACAGATATCTGAAGAAATAAATAAAATATATATATATATATATATATATATATATATATATATATATATACTATATATATATATTACACACACACACACATACATACATACTTATAAATACTAATGTCGAGAATACAATCAAAGGGGTATATCCCAAGCCTTTTTAGGGTTACTCTCCTTTGCGTTCGGTTTTGTATGCTCAGGTTGTAACACTGTTAATCCCTATTATAACCCCGAGGGTTAAACTGGATATTCTTGAAAAATTACCACTACTCATGTCAGATAGCATGGCGCCTCTATGAATTCTCATTTCCCTAAGGAATGTTTTAACACAAGGGCTCACTGAGCACTTGTCCAAGCCGATTTGTAACTGTTTAGTGACATGCCGAATAAGAAGTTCGTAATAATTCCTTATTGTTTCATCTAAACTGGTTTACGCTTTAACCCCGTTTGTGATTTAACGCACCCACTTTTACGTTAAGCAGTCACTGCAGCTTCCCGCTGACTAGTGGACACGATACACACACACACACACACACACACACACACACATATATATATATATATATATATATATATATATATATATATATATATATATCACACACACACATTGTGACTAGAACTGACTCAGAAAGCATGCTCAGGTAGGTGAACGCACGAACTTTAATTTCATAGGATCATAAATTGGTCACGCAAGCCCGACTTACATTCGGCCTTTCCAAACGTTCATCTTAAATAAAGCAGTTGTATTTTATCGATGAAGCATGCTATGTTCCTATAAAAATATGCATATTTTGAATTTCATGAAAAAATACAAAATCATGGTTGTAAAATGCACGCACACACACTTGCGCGCCAGCCACTCACTCACTCACGCACATACATACACACACACACATACACACACATACACACATATACACATACATACATACATACACACACATACAATCACTCACACGCAGATGCTCACGCAGACACACACCTAGACAAACACATACAGACACACTCGCAGACAAATACACACGCATAGACACCCACATACAGGTGAGGACTGGCGTGTTTCGTGCCGAGTGGCATGCTTCGCGTCAGAGATCACGGGTGCGGAGTATTGTCTGGATCTTTTCACCGGGACATATCGGTATGCTGGCAAATAAACAGGCGGACAGACTGGCTGGCTCTGCACAACTTGGTGGAATACTGATGCATCTTAAAGCAGACGTGTCCAAGGTTTTATGGGAGTACGTGTACAATTCCGAAGAGCAAATTAGTCATCATATATGGGCTTGTCCTGAAAGTTTTGATGTCGAATCATTACCTAGATGAACGCAAACAAGCCTAAGGGACGTGCGAACAAGAAAAGAACTAGGGCAAATTGTCGTGACTGTAGATCAGAATGATGATAAATAAACGACCTCAGAACGAATAGATTTGAATGATTTGATTCAAGAATCGACATCACAGCACTCGGGGAATTCCCAGAAGCGCTCCGTCCCCATCTTCAGCAGCCAGCGAAGAGTCCCGATACTAATGGTGCCAGTGGCATTCTGATTAAATGTCCGTCTTGCCTTTCCTCTGAGCCTCGAGCATCTGCCAGAACCTCTCGTCACTCCCCGCTGCATCAATCTCACCAGACTGTGGTGACCCATCTGCTCCTCCGAACTGTACACGCTCAACGAATAGGAGATAGTAAAAGGATGCAGACACTAACTGTAGACAATGTATATAATATTACGACTTGTGCGTTTCATATGTATACGTGTATAGTTATGGAGGTATGGTCCTTGATCCTCAACTGAACTGCAATAATTGTTTACACAGGTGCCGGAATCTGATGAACAGGTATCTTGAGCCCCCCACCCCCCCCCCCCCCCCCCACCTTTCCTCCTTAATTTCTAGCCCAGCAAATATTATTGTTGAATGGATAAAAGAATAAATGAATCAAGACGTGCTACGTTCCCTTTTTTATTAGCCAACGAAGAGTCGCCAAGCTGTTAATTACTGATAACTCATGTTGTTAATTCATCTTTCAGAACGGTTATTTTCAAGATTAAGCACTTAAACGAGGCTTAGCCACCCCGACTTTGGAAAACTGGTAGGAAAGCCGAGCACCCACCCCTCTAATGAGTCTTATAAGCGAGGGACTAATTTATTCACACGCATCCATCCACACACACTATATATATATATATATATATATATATATATATATATATATATATATATATATATATATATATATATATACACATACATATATACACAGCGCTTTTTTCTGGCTGTAAGCAACTGTTCGCATTATTTACACCTTTTTATGCCTTTTTTTAACAACGCTACCTTTTGTCGTAAGCACTTTAATCTTTTTAGACACTTGGAGGTGAGTACGGACACACACACCCACACAGCTTTTTTTAGAAAAATAAAAGATGCCAATACTCACCACCGTACTCACCACTCGAAATAAAAGTTGAAAGGGAGACAGAGGAAGACAGCGTGAGCAGATTCTTGACAACCTTTTGTCATGGCATGGAGGCTATCAACACAAGAACTGATACACGCAGTTGCGGATTCCTGACGGTGGAGAGGCATGATCACCCACGCTAGTCGACATTACCCATGATGATGTTCATCATCATCAGTTCTCGTTATGCCTAGTGGCACATGAGGCTTCAGAGAGGACTTTCCATGCTTTCCTGTCCTGTGCAGTCTTCAGTGCAGTTTTCTATGTCACTTTCTATCCATGATGATGTTGATTCACTATAAAGGTTTATTTTTTACAGTAATGCTGACCAAAAATTATGCCCTTAGAAGTTGCCGGTATATTCTGTTTTTGCGTTAAAAATGTATTGTTAAGCTGGGTTGTTTCGCTTCGAAAACTATTGAACAATAAAACCCAGAAGACCATATCAAGACGTGACGCAATTTTTCGTTATTTTTTATCCCTACTCCGGCTGTTGCCGGGGGCCCTAATATAACCTAACTGTTGAACGGGTTTTCTGTGACCTCTCCCCGGATGATCCTCATCAGCATGGTGGCACTTTGTGTCACCGGATGTTGATCGCTCTGTGTGATGTCCTGGTGGGGTAAAACTTACTTTCTAATAGTAAAACACTAAAATAAAAATAAAAAATGTTGGTATAAGAATACGGAGTATTTCTTCTTCTTCTTCTTCTTCTTCTTCTTCTTCTGGTCTTGTTTTTCTTGTTCATCTTCCTGTTCTCCCTCTTCTTCTTCTGTTCCTCCTCCTCCTCTTGTCTTTAGGAGTCTGATTTTGAAGAGGCATCAGGTAAAAACCTTGGTATTTGCTACGTAGATGCTTGTATTTTCGGCCTCGGATATGATCTATCCATATCTTGCGTGGTCGTCCCCATGCTTTGCTTTCATTTTGTCTAAATGACAAGCTTCTCTTTCGTGCACTGTCGGATGCTAATCTTGACCATTTGATCTGTTGTCTCTTAGTGTATTTTAGTATTGGTTCCGTCCCAACTTCTTTCCTGATATCATCATTTATGATCATGTCTCTTCTAGTTATATTTAGGATTCATCGTAGACGTTTCATTTCTATTGTTTCAATTTTTCTTTTGACTTGTGTTGTTAATGTCTACGTTTGGCATTCATAACACAATGTCAGTTTTTAGAAAATGCTGCATTGAAAAGAGCTTTTTTGGTGTCAGTTGTTAAGTCTTTTGCTTGCTTGAGTTGTTGGTTTTCTTTTTTATATTTTGGTGGGTTCTTGTATTCTTGCAATTGTCATTACTTTTAAGCACACTGGACGCACACGAAGTCTTGTTAACCAACATAGGACTGGTACTATTAACCACACGACGCTGATGAATATGTTGAGAGGGAAACTGAGCGCATATGGATGTGTCCGGAGTGCTGTAAAGATAATCTAACTCATAAATTCTGTTTTTTTTTTTCAGTGTTAAGTTCAAACATGTTTTGTACTTTTGCTACTATGTTGAGATTATGCAGGTATCGCTGTAGCGCTTTATCTACAGCTGCCATGAGACTTGGGCATCTGCAAAATGGAGTTAATTACACTTATTGTCCTCATATTTTGATTCTTTTTATTGATTCATTCTGGATGCTTTGCTGATTTGATCAAAATATATTAAAACTAGGCATGGGAACACAGCGCTGATGAAGGACACACTCATGTAAAACAGTGTTTACATGCATGGTTTATGTGTGAGTGAGCCTGTTCGCGCTTGCTTGTATGTGACTTTATAAGTTTATTCAAAACCATTCACGTTTTCAGTAGTTTCTGTTTTAGAAAAGAACTCTGAATTGTTGTCAGACTAAGAAGAACACACCCACTAATCTTTCGTTCACACATCAACTTAGCTCCAGGTTTTCAATAATTCTCTCAAAATGGCAGACGGTTTTATTTTGTTAACAGACTCATGATGTCGTTCTAAGAGACCAGTGTTCATATGTGCCTACGCGATTAATTATTGTGAATGTTGAAACTGTAACACAAATACATTTACTGGGCAATGAACAAAGGCAATGGATTACGTAACAATACTGCAACTGGTAACTTGTATTGTATTATTATTTTATTTTCAAATTCAAAGAATAGGAGACTTGCAGTGCAGAATTGTGTTGACTGCTACAACAGTTGTAGCCTACAACTACTAGTTACTACTACAATTAGTACTCAGTACTACAATTAGTAGTACAACCCTCAGGTGTCACTGTCGAATGGAAAGAACTAATAATATTTTTGTTAGTATTATACAGTGTATAATAGTATTATTATTAATACATGTGCAATAAAAATAATTGCCGCGTTTACCAGAATTCTCTAGGCACTGTGTTTCTTATTTAGAGCCAATATTCATTTTTGTTCTGGTCATTTAAAAAGTTATGTTATTAATTAATGTCTTTATCGTCTTTATCATACTTATGTAAAATTCAGTTTGAAATCTACATCTTCGTGACTTCACAATACACATCACACATCTTCAGTCTTGTGTTCGAAGTCTGCCAAATTATCCCACTGTCTCCTGTGTCACTTTGTCAAACCATTCAGCTTTTCTCTCTGTCAGCTTGATAAGTTCTGTCACAAATTGTCTCCTGAAACCTACACAGAGACTAAATGGAAAACTCAGTTTCAGTACCAAGCCCCAACAGCCAATAAGAGCTTAAATTCTGATATAATATAGTGGGTATGGTATGGGTATCTGTTACAAAAGAATTAAGCTGCTCGCCTTGTGTCCTGTTGGTTGTGGGGTATGTTTTGAATTGTGTTCTTTGGTCGCTGAGTCATAAAGTCACATGTCTTTATTAGATTTTCCCCCATTGAACCAAAAAGACATTCTGAAGTAGTTTAAGTGTTAAAATGTTGGCTCAAAATGGTGTAGGCTGTATCCCGCAGCTCCAGAGAACATCCAATCTACATCAGGGGTGGGGCAACTCAAATTATGGCACTACAGAATTCATAAATATTCCTAGGCACAACTTGGACTGACTTCTCCATACTTTTAAGCCCCTAAACTAGATAGTAATCCAATGCTAGTCAAATTAACACAGTACAGAATAAACGGTTCTCCTTAGAATTACGGCCACTTATTATGGAGTACGTCGGAGTTCAGTCCTCTGGCCGCATTGCAATTACGGAGTGGACAGAAGGGAACGAAACAAATGACGTACTTACTGTGTGTTGGCGATAGATGCACTGCTGTCATAATAGGGTTTGGGTTTGGGTTTGGCTTAGGGGTAGGGTTAGGGTTAGGGTTAGGGTTAGGAGTGGCCGTAGTTTTAAGGAGTACCAATACCCTAACCCTATTATGACAGCAGTGCATCTATCGCCAACACACAGTAATTACGTCATCGGTTCATGCTGTCTATCGCCAACACACAGTAATTACGTCATTTGTGTCGTTTCCTCTTTTCCACTCCGTAATTGCAATGCGGCCAGGGGGCTGAACTCCGGCGGACTCCATAATAATTGGCCATAGTTTTAAGGAAAACCGAATAAACTATAACAATACAACATGCCTTCCAGACAACTCAAGAATGTGAATCATGCAACACTAGGTAAGAATGTAAAATAAATGAAACATCAGCAAGACAAAGCAAAACAGGTAGGAATGAAAGAAATTCCCTCAGCCAGATAGACTCCGGGTTTGCCAATAGCAGCAGCAGCTATCATCATTGCCAATAGCAGAATTATGAACCTAGGTAACTGGCACTTGGTGTTAGGAGTGACCGCATTGTTTTGTGACATTCTTTTACTGATTTGAGAATCGACATCATAGCACACCGGAAATACCAATAGATGCTCTGTGTCTTGTAGCAAATGTCTTAAGATGTAGATGTTAACGTAGCACACTGATAATATACACGTCGATCTGTTCCTTTCATAGGTCCCTCCATGCCAGATCCACACCTGATTCCTTGTTTACAGTCTTATATCTGCATTCATTTGTAAATGGTCTTCAGAGGTCTCCTTTGTCCCGTATGAACATTCCCATAGCTACTGCTTTTGTAGCCAGAAAATCCACTCTTTCCTACCCTTACACTCCTGCATATCCTGGACAGTATATCCATGTGAGTCCCTGCAATGTTGAATGTAAAATTCTTTTGGTAGGTGTTGAGCTGCTCTCCAGAGAGAGACTAGCCATATTGAATAAACCAGTGCAGTGAAGTTGATCCTCTCACCTTTGCACAGTATCTTCAACCATTTTCTTTATTATAATTTTATTTCTGTTAAAATCTGGTCTGGTTTTACGGATCCTCACACAGGACTCCTGCCGCACATCCACATTGTGGACCATGGATATTGGCTCACCTCTATGACCTGAACTGAGTTGGCAGGGGCTCTTGGATTTGGTGGCCTCCAGAGATGTAGTGTTCGTTTGGTAGCCATGCCAGATGCATGCTTTTGATGTACTGTCTTGCTAAGATTACAGATGAAACAGTTTTAGAAGGGTCAAACGTGCCTGAGGGCTGCCACCTGCTGATCTCCGGAGGGCACGTGGCCTAATGAGTGGGAAGCTCAACATACGGATGTGAGGTTGAGCAGTCATGTGTAGGAGGCGACGAATCCTTGGATGAGCCAAGACCAGAGTGTCATGTGTCAGCTGTGCTGTTATGGAAACCTCCTTGGGAATGCCAATGATCTGCCCCTGCCTTTCCTTGAGGGCCAACCTGTCTACACGCGGATGCCCCAGACGGGGTCTCAGAGGGTGTCACCTCATCTGCTAGATGAGATGACGAAAGTGAACACCACACAAAAAAGGCCACAACGTGTCCCTGTCCCACAAAACTATCCAGGAAGTTAACCCGGTCAACAAGTGCTCGACGAGGTGAGATGTGTCGACCAAAAGGCGCAAATATGGCTGCTGTAAACAGGCACAACACATTTACATCATTCGGATGAACGAAAAGGGGAAGACGAAGATCTTTATCATAATTTTATTTTGTTTCTTGTAATGTTTGTATTCTAGTTTTTCCTCTCTTCGTTTTTAAATCTAAGCTATTTTGTTTGCATTGTTTTATGTGTAGGTACTAACTGACTTTTTGCAGGCATTTACATGCTAGAAATATATGTCTGTCAGTTCTTTCCTAATATCTCCCCCCAAAACAGTCAAATATTTTAGGGAGTGGTAGATAGGCTGCATGCCGTCGTGGAACCTAGGCTGTATGCAGTCGTGGGACCTAGGCTGCATGCAGTCGTGGAACCTAGGCTGTATGCAGTCGTGGGACCTAGGCTGCTCTGTCTTGTGAAACATAGGTGGATTGGGATTAGGCCCATTTCTAGATGTTTTTGGGGTAATTAAAAGCATTAGAAAGTCTGGAAACCCGCTCTTACCAACCTCAAAAATAATTGGACTGTTCTACGACATCTTGAAGGGAGATTTTGAGAAAGCACATGTCTATCTTTTTAAATAAAAATGTTTAACAATGGCTGCTTATGTGTTTGTGCAAAGCTGCATTTGGAAAAAAGATGAGATAGTGTATGAGAGAGAAGGGGGGGGGGGGGGGGGGGGGAGAGAGAGAGTGTACAAAGAATGAAACAGAGTACAAAGGATGAAACAGAGGAAAGCAGAGAGATAGAATATTTGTAATTATGTTTAGTATCTTTCATATCATCCAAAATAATGTTCTCTTTTTTTTTTTTTTAATATTCTGCAGGTGATTTCATAAACAGTTTTGAAAGGAATGGATGTAACTTGACACAGCTTATAGTTCTGTTGCAGTTCCCACTCCAGTTTATGAGGAACGTCAGAAATAATTTCTAAGCTGTCTTTCTGAAATCACTTTCACTGTTGTATTTTAAAATTGACAGTTACTGTCAATTCAAAAGAAAAGTCCTTCCCTTTGAAAATGCTAGTAAAAACTTTAGCCCTCACCTGGTGTTTACTAGCTTTGACTGGGCCACATATTTCACTTGCTGGCATGGAACTTGGGCAGGGTGGGCCTGATAGTGAAGACCCAGTTACCACTGATATTTATGACAACTCGAGCACACACGTGCATGAGAAGAGTATCAGTGATCTTTTTGAGCATAACACAATGTCTACCCACCTGCATTCAGCCAATAATAAGCTGCTGTTTAAATCAGAAGGTGAACGTAAGGTTTGGAGCAGTTTAATTGAGTACCAAAACATCAGCATCAGTGATCAGTTGGGCAGCAAGAACATTCAGACTCATCAGACAAATGGTATTCATAATGTGAGCCGGGACAGAATAGTCACGGAAGAGAATCGCTTTGAGATTCATGACAATAACACAAGAAATCACAGCCAACATAACTCATCAGATATTACAGTACTTGTCATTAACAAAGCAGATGAACTTGCAAATATACTCAAACAGGATAATTCAAGTGCAGTTGAAAATGAAAATTCTAATATTACAAATGGGCTTATCAAAAATGAACTTGATTCTGAGTTGAAAACCGCTACCCAAAATAATTCTGTTGATGTCGGTTCTGATGAAGTGCAGAAAAATAAGAAACCTATGGTCGCAGATGTTCCTCATGGTAATCTTTGCAACCTCACTCACCCCGGACAGACAGAACGTGTGGACATGCAGTTTACCAGCTCCATTGTGGACAATGGTTCGTTATTTCTTTCTTGTCTAGAAGATACTTAATAATGTACTTTGTCTGTTCAGCTACTTAATGATAATGATTACTGGTAAGGATCTGTACAACAGAAATAGCAAATGATACCCTTTTTTTGGGGGGTGTTGGTTGGTCATATATCTTAGTATACTTGTTTCCACAGAGAGGTGCATTCATCATTTGGAGGTGACAAGTTCGATTCTCTACACGGCAACTATAGCTTTCAATTTTGATGTTGTCTGGTTTGTCCATCTATCTTTCTTCTTCTTTGCTAGAGCGCCGATCAATACATTTTCTGTTATTTATTATACATAATGTTTCTACAGCCTCAAGGCTCCCCTTCTGTTTATTTATGTGGTTATTGAAAAGCACTGCCTGTTGGAAATGGGTATGTAACGCGAACGAGCATGCAGAAACCAATTGTGTGGTAAAGAAAGAAGATATTACCAGTCAGCTCCTTCTGGGTGCATTGGGCATAGAGACACTGAGGTGGCTGCTGCACTGGTGGCTGGAGCACGAATGGGTTAGACCAGTATGCAAGGATGTCGATATGGACAACAGGTAACAAGATTACTGATGGGCTAAACTGATAAGCTTCCTTCTAGAAAGATTGTGAGTGTTGGAAACAGGTTACTTTTACTTTTACTTTTTCCTTCCACGTATGCCGCTAAGCGTTGTGGGGAGATGCAAGTTCCTGTCATAAGCAAGGCGGGCAGCATCTGATGTTCTGAGGCCATGCTTTTGGCAGGTTTCGGAGACCCCGTCAATCCACCGTTTCCTTGGTCTTCCTCTTGCCTTATATCCTGAGCTTCTTTGATTGAAAATTTGTGATGTTATTTGATCATTTTTCATCCTGGTTAGATGTCCAAACCATTTCATTCTTTGATGTTCTATGTAGTCTAAACATGGTGTAGTTTTGACAGTGTTTCTAATGTCTATATTCTTTATCCTGTCTAGTCTTGTCTTATTCGCTGCTTTTCTTAGACATTTCATTTCACAGGCTTCTATTTTTCTTTCATGGGTCTTGTTGATTGTCCATGTCTGGCACTGGTAGCAGAGTGTTGGAATGAAGATGGTTGACAAGGAGAAAATCAAGAGTGTTGGAGACAGGTTGACAAGAAGAAAATCAAGAGTGTTGGAGACAGGTTGACAAGAAGAAGATTTAGAGTGTTGGAGACAGGTTGACAAGAAGAAAATCAAGAGAATTGGAGACAGGTTGACAGGATGAAAATTGAGAGTATTGGAGACATGTTGACAAGGAGAAAATTGAGAATGTCAGTGACAGGATGACAAGGAGAAAATCGGGAGTATTGGAGACAGGTTGACAAGAAGAAAATCCTATGTGGTTTAACAAATTGTCACTGAAGACCTTTAGAGATAAACTTATCAAGTGGACAAAAAGAAAATACTGAATGTTTTGACCTAGTCACACAGAATAGAATTAGTGATCAAACTTATTCAGTTGTCAGAGAGAAAGTGCTGAATGGTTTGTCAGTGACACGGAAGAGAATTAGTAATCAAACTTATCCACTTGACAAAGAGAAAATACTGAATGGTTTGACCTAGTGACACGGAAGAGAATTAGTAATCAAACTTATTCAGTTGTGAGAGAGAAAATTCTGAATGGTTTGTCAGTGACACGAAAGAGAATTAGTGATCAAACTTATCCAGCTGTCAGAGAGAAAATGCTGAATGGTTTGACAGATTTACGCAGAAAGTGATCAATGGTCACACTTACCTAAAATACAAGGGACAGATGTTTGTGGCGGAACATATTTGCTCGCACCACTTTGCATGGTACATGATGATAGTGACATCACTGATAAAACAGTCCTCTAACTACATTGTCATATTTGTCACTTTTGTTATTTTCTCCACTTATGCAGGTGTGTTGGGAAATGAATAGAGAGACAGAGTAGCTGGTTCTGTACCACTTAGTGGTAAATGCACATGTAGCTAGATGTTATCAAGGGCCTTTGGGAGCAAGTGAACAGTACAGAGACACAAACTGATCATCATGGTCTGAAGAAAGTGGTGTGTTGAGGGAGTAACCAGGGGTTCTGGCTGACACTCTATACAAGACAAGATGGACATACAGTTAAATTGCTGCTAGTAACATCGGAATTTAAACTCTGTGCTGGCTGCTGAAGATGGTGATAGAGCGCTTATGTGAATGTCCTGAGTGCAATGATGTTTCGTTCTTATCGAGTCAACGCTGCCACCTCAAAATTGAGACACATCAGAGGAGGATCATGGTTTTTTTTAAATTATGTATGATGCTTAAAAAATGTCATTTGATGAAATAATAATTCATAATAGTATCTTTATTACAGAATACATTATCACATTTGATGGATACTACAAGACTCTGGCACGAAAGAGATTCATCTCTGCAGCTCTGCAAGAGGCTGGGATAACCTCTTGGAAGATCATTCCACGAATCAACCCTGCCAATAGTTATCCCAGTGACTTTGACGTTCTTCAGGTATGTGACGACTTTATTATAACCCCACCCCCCTCCCCCCCCCCCCCAACTCTTTTTGCCCTTTGTAGAGACTTTGAAGAGATGGAGAATGAAGAGAGAATTGTTGAAATTTAAAAAAAAAAAGGGTGGCAAGTTAAATATTTCAGTCACACAAAAGACATAATACATTATTTTAAACGCCTGCACACATGAACAGCACGCACACACACCACACAGATTCAAATGCGCACACAGGCATACAAACACACACACAGTCTAGTTTTGCCAGACTACTAGACACATTGAACAATTTATTATCCTTCTTGCAGTTCCATGGCCAGTCTGATCAAATTGGAGTGGAAGCACTGAAGAATCATCCACTGATAAAACGAGTTACTCCCCACAGGAAAGTCACTCGCTCACTGAAGTACACTAAAGGTACCAAATGATTCTAAAACAATTTTTCCTTTAGACTACCTATTTATTTTTGACTTAATAATCATAAACTGTCTTAAGAATGAGCGCCAAGAAACAAGACTGTTCTACCAGTGCCAGACTTGGACATTATCAAAGGCTAACCTACATAAAACTAACCCCTGGGAAATGAGATGCCTGAGAAAAGTCGCCAGCTCAGCCACCTGAGACAAAGTTAGAAATGATGTTATCAGATTGACTGTAGGAACAACAAACCAAGCAGCAAATTCATTGAGAAACAGAAGATCAAATGATTTAGTCATTTAGTAATAATGCAGCCAGAATAACTACCAGTGCAGGTGCTACACATGAAAAGATGTAAAGTGAAGTCAAGAGGCCGCCCTAGGAAAGAAAAGAGATTGATGACATTGAAGAGCTTCTACATCAACATGGAATGATAATAGCCATTGCTGCCCATCAAGCAGTGATCGCAAACTGTTACTGCAGAAGTGGAAATTGGTGATAATAGGCTTTCTGTCAGGAGAATAATTTGGTGGTTTCTTTTTTTAAGTTCCACAATCACTTAGGTAATTGTTATCATGTTGCAGCAGTTTTAGTGTCTTGGGCACGTTAATCTCCAGTTCCCTTTTCATTCATTTTTCTTCAGTGGATACTCACTTATCTCCTCAGAACCATATTTGTCATCTGTGGTATATGCTTCTTGTCTTCAGTCATGGGAAGTTAAAGTGGTTTGCGTGATGTTGCCCTCATCACTTAGGGAACGCCGATTGGTCTATAAAAATAGGAGGCTGGGTAACATTTTTAAAGCAGAGGTATGAAAAACACTTGCCTGCAGGTTTGAAGGTCATGGATTAAATCCACAGGGTCCCTGATTTTTTTTTCAATCTCAACATGACCTCCCAAGTTGGTACCAGGTAAAGTCCTGGGAAGTAAAGGCGATCGACATAATGTTTGACCACATCAGCCACCGAGTGCCGATTGTTCTTTAAAAATGTGGGTCTAGCCTCATATGTCTGATGTGCCTCCTGTCTGTAAAGGGACCTTTACTTTACAGTAGCATGAAAGGGGTTCTTTATGTTTACCACTTTGAGCCACGAAGTAAAGGCGGTCGGCTGATGCCTACCACATCGCTCACCCACCCAGTGCTGATTGGTATTTAAAATATAGGTCTAGCCCTATATGCCAAATATACCTGTAGGCATGTGAAAGGTTCCTATACTTACTTACCTTGTGAAGGTGCTTTTGAGATTATTATCTCTTTGAATTTTGAGACCTTGATACATTTCATGGTTTTTTTTTCCTGGGGGGAAAAAGGAGGAGGGGGGTGTCTCCACAGATTGGTTGGAGTGCATCAACTGCTGTCCTTTATAATACTGTGTGGAGAGGCTCCAGTCTTTTCCACAGTGTAACTTTCATAACACTGTCTGAGAACTGTCTTCTTCTTCTTTGATCCTTCTGCCAGAAAACTTCAAAATCAAGAAGCCAATAGCCTGTATGAAAGCTGTTGTGCAGGCCCAGTCTCCCTGTGTACCATACAGCTTTGTCTTCACTGAAGTTAAAATGGGCCAGATCATGTCTCTGTTGCCAGCATGCTGTTTACAGTGTTGGAGCACATGCTCAGCATTGTCTGGACACACCTCCTTATTTCCTGCAGAAAAACTTTATTATATGTTGGTAGTCTATAGGGCCCTTCATATCTTGGCGAATTCTGTTGGGCCCTGTCCTTAGTCTGAATATGACACATTGTCCCTCTGCAGAGAGGCAGTTAAGCAAGTCTTTGGGAGAAAATTTGGTGTGGGTATCCAGCCATTGTTCTTAGATACTAATTTTATTTTTGTCTCTTGGTGGGTTAAGTCACAATTTGACTGCATCATGTCAGTGCCACTTCTGGCCATCTGTCCATTATTTCATTGCCTTTCAAGCCACAGTGACCTGGAATCCACTCCAGGACAAGTTGTTTCACTGAAGAAACTTGTGTGAATCACCGGTTGCATCAAGTTCACAAACTACATGTCTTTTGGGTTAACAATTGCTTGTACAACCAACTGAACACTATGAGAACCATCTTTTTTATAAAATGTCCATCACAGGAATCAATCATAATATGTTGAGAATTTAATTCTGAAGCCATTACATGAGATAATTACATTAATCATATAGAACCTAATACTGATGTCTTTGCAGAGAACAAAAGAAAGGTTTTTTTGGGTTAACAATTGCTTGTAGAACTGACAAAACTCTATGGGAATCATTCTTTTTTTTTTTTTTTTTTAAATTCTGCACCACAGAAATCAAACCATGGTACATCAAGAATTTAATTCTGAAACCATTACATGAGTTTACTTAGTCATAGAACCTAAAACAGATGTCTTTACTTGGAACAAGTGGTTTTTTGGGTTAACAATTGCTTGTAGAACTGACAAAAAAGCTATGGGAATCATTCTTTTTTTTTTTTTTAATTCTCCACCACAGAAATCAAACCATGGTACATCAAGAATTTAATTGTGAGTTGATTACATTAGTCATAGAACCTAAAACAGATGTCTTTGCTGGGAGCAAATGGAAGGTTGTCAACCCTGTCTCTCCTGTTTTTCCTCTGTTCAGTTAATCATAAAAATTTGGTAATTCAGTTCAGTCTTACTCTGTATATCCACAGTTAATGAAGAAGATGAAACTACACCACACGAGGAGCATGATGCTAAACACTCTGATTCTGCCTTCAATGCAAGAAGTGCTGGCCGCAAAAGTCTGTCTATGGTAAGCTTAGTTGAGAATCTAAAATAACATGGTAGGGCGACAGATCTGTTCTAAAATGACAATGGTATAGTGATAATAGTGATTTAAAATGACACAAAAGACTGACTAATGCTATCCAAAATGTTAAGATAGGGACAGATGTTATATAAAGTGACAAGACCAATTGATAAATATGACAAATTGACAGGACAGACTGATAG
This sequence comes from Candidula unifasciata, assembly GCA_905116865.2. Lineage (NCBI taxonomy): Eukaryota > Metazoa > Mollusca > Gastropoda > Stylommatophora > Geomitridae > Candidula > Candidula unifasciata. Next base: position 463,257 of record CAJHNH020005113.1, on the reverse strand, counting down.
ATATACTCTAAAATAAAAGGTTAGTGACACTTGCAGTCTGAAAGAGAAAAGATGGTGCTAGAGATGTGGTTTAAGATGACAGCTGCACTCTAAAATGACAAAATAAGAGTACTATCTAAAATGACAAAGCAGAGTGACAGATGTTCTCTCATAGAAGGTTATAATAAGCATGCCTACATTTCTGTATGGCTTCCAGGGCCCTGTTGTGAAGAAAACAAGAATTGATACACTGCCTCTCCAACAAGTATGCCATAGAAGTCAACTAACTGGGGGGGGGGGGGGGGGGGGGGCGTTTTTTGAAGAGGCAGATCTGTCAAATGGATGTGCATGCAACGCTCAAATTCTGGAACAAGACTTATGTCCAGAGGTGGATGAATACCCAGAACTTTCCACTGGAGTTTACACCCAGTGAACATGAAGAAGAAGAAGATGATGCTTACAATTCCCTTAATGTTGTTGGAGATGGACAAGCCAGATTGCTCAGATTCCATATTTGTCTTTCCTGTTATCAGTGTTACTTGTGGAAATTGTATGTACTATTGTTCTTATTTTATGGGTTTTTTGTGTCGGTTGATTACACCACAATGTTCTTATTTTATGGCTTTTTGTGTGGGTTGATTACCACAATGTTTTTATTTTTTGGGCTTTTTGTGTGGGTTGATTACCACAATGTTCTTATTTTATGGCTTTTTGTGTGGGTTGATTACCACAGTGTTTTTATTTTTTGGGCTTTTTGTGTGGGTTGAATACCACAATGTTCTTAATTTATTGTTTTTTTTGTGTTGGTTGATTCCCACAATGTTCTTATTTTATAGCTTTTGGTGTGGGTTGATTACCACAATTTTATTATTTTATGGTTTTTGAGTGTTGGTTATTTACCACAATGTCCTTTCTTATTTTATAGCCTGCCATGTGGCTGTCACCTTCCAGGTACAAGGCTCGGAAGTTGCTCAGAGCTGTGCCAAAGCAGGTCAATCATCATCATCATCGTCATTTACTGTCATTGTCCTGTTGTACTGTCATATGTAAAATTCTGTTGACAGAGGTGCAGTTATCTACACTGAGGGATCCGTCGTACAGCATGTACAAAGTTGATGGGTTTTCATGGTTCTAATTCAAGGGCAAACTGTAGAAGAAGAAAGCGGGGCTTTTGATTCGACTACAAGTAGTTTGACCATAGAAGTGATGGCGATAACAAAAGTAATGATGTGGCTAGAGACACAGCAGTTTTCTCATACAAGCTTTCTGATTCCATGAGCATGCTTATGAAGATAGAGACAGGATGCTGATGAAATCTCGACTCAAAGGAATTAGTTTCATTTTTGTGCCAGGATATTCTGGGGTAAGAGGGAATGAACGAGTGGATTGGCTTGCTGACAGGGTCACAATGGGTACCGGAAAATCAGTGGACTGAGCCTACATTCCCAATGCTCTCAAGGAGGCAGGATGAGATGATTTCAGGAGACAGCCTTGAATTGGTAATTTTAAAAGACTACAAGAACCTTAGGTCAAAAGAGCTACGCCAAACATGAACACTATATAGGTAGCCAAAGAAGAATAGTAAACAAACACAGAACTGGTTTTATCAGTCGCCACATGCTGGGGGATATACTGAAGATGGGATCTGAGCACTCATGGACTTGTCCAATGTGCAGTGGGGAATATATTATGGAATATATTACCATCCAGCCTCCTAATCAATACCCAGGCTCACATTGAACTAGTGGCATTTAACTACACTTGTTGAGAAGAGGCCACTGCAGAAATGGCGATACATCAGCATATATGAGGCTGAGTAACAACCAGAAGTGACTAGATTTAGCCTTCTCTGGATAATAAGGTTCAAACCAACATGCATAGTGAGTTGCTTAATGCAGAGGGAGTTATGAAAAAAAACGCAGAAGAAGAAGTAGTAGAAGTAGAAGTGGTACAAGAAGAAATTGTAGAAGAATAAATAGTAGAAGAAGAAATAGAAGAAGAAAAAGTGGTACAAGAAGAAGTGGTTGAAAAAGAAATAGTAGAAGAAGGAATGGTACAAGAAAAAGTGGTAGAAAAAGAAGTAGTAGAAGTGGTAGAAGAAGAGATAGTAGAAGTAGAAGGGGTAGAGGAAGAAATAGTAGAAGAAGAAATGGTAGAAGAAGAAGTAGTAGAAGTAGAAGAAGAAGTGGTAGAAGAAGAAGTGGTAGAAGTAGAAGAAGAAGTAGTAGAAAAAGAAATAGTAGAAGAAGAAGTTGTAGAAGAGAAAGTGGTAGAAGAAGAAGTAGTAGAAGAAGAAGTGGTGGAAGAAGAAATAAAAGTGGAAGTAGAAGAAATTGTAGAAGAAGAAGTAGTAGAAGTTGAAGAAGAAGTGGTAGAAGTAGTAATAGTAGTAGTAGTAGTAGTAGTAGTAGTAGTAGTAGTAGAAGTAGTAGTAGAAAAAGAAATAGTAGAAGAAGAAGTAGTAGAAGAGGAAGTGGTAGAAGAAGAAGTGGTAGAAGAAGAAATGGTAGAAGAAGAAATGGTAGAAGAAGAAGTAGTAGAAGAAGAAGTAGTAGAAGAAGTAGTTGTAGAAGAAGAAGTGGTGGAAGAAGAAATAGAAGTGGAAGTAGAAGAAATTGTAGAAGAAGAAGTAGTAGAAGTTGAAGAAGAAGTGGTAGAAGAAGTAATAGTAGTAGTAGTAGTAGTAGTAGTAGTAGTAGAAGTAGTAGTAGAAAAAGAAATAGTAGAAGAAGAAGAAGTAGAAAGAAGAAATGGATGAAAAAAGTAGCGGAAGAAGAAGAAGGGGCAGAAGAAGTGGTAGAAAAAGAAGGTAGAAGTAGTAAAAGTAGAAACGGTAGAAGAAGTGGTAGATGAAGAAGAAGTGGTAGATGAAGAAGAAGTTGTAGAAGAAAAAGAAGTGGTAGAAGAAGAAGTACGAAGAAGAAGTAGTAGAAGAAGAAGACTTTGCCGTCATCACTTCATTAAATTCCACCATTCATACATTAATTTGTGTTCTTCTGCCAGATTGTTAGTGCTCTGCAGGCTGAACTCCTCTGGGGATTTGGTTTCACAGGTAAGACAATGACAGGGCCTGTGTTCAGTGTCTGCACTGATTACTTTATTACTTTTACAGTTTCTATATGTCTGCATCCTTGTTATCAGCCTCAGCTGTATAGGCACTTGATATATTTTGTATAAACACCTTGCATCTGTGTGTGTAAAGACCTCATATCTCTGTGATGTCTCTGTTTAAACACCTAAGGTCTCTCCATGAATATCTGAGATATCTCTATAGATACATTATATCTCTATATAAATACCATATTTCTCTAAATACCTCATATCTTTCTATGTAAACATCTCATATCCCTGTGTAAACCTCACATATCTCTCTGTAAACATCTCATGTCTGTGTATAAAAATATCATATTTCTGTATAAAACTCTCACCTCTCTATATAAACATCTCACGTCTCTGTCTAAATGTCTCACATTTCTGTATAAACATCACATCTCTGTATGAACATTTCACATCTCTGTTTGAAACATCTCACATCTCCGTATAAACATCCCCCATCTACATAAACATCTCTGTATAAAGATTTCACATCTCCATATAAACATCTCACATTTTTGTATAAACATTCCACATCTACATAAACTCACATCACTGTATAAACATCTCACATCTGTAGATGAAAATCCCACATCTATATAAACATCTCACATCTGTATATAAACATCTCAATCTCTATATGCAAGAAAGGCTAACCTGGTCAACAAATTCCTGCAGAAGTCGGATGTGTTGGCCAAAAGGCGCAAATATCACAGCCGTGCTGTAAATGGACACAATGCAGTAACATTTTCGGATGAACACAGAGGAAGGACAAGAATCTCTATATAAACATTTTTAATGCCTCAAGAAGTTGGACATGTTGATCAAAAAGCTCAATTATCACTGCCATGCTTATTCTGTACTGTAAATATGCACAGTGCAGTTACATTCTCACATGAATGTAGAAGGAGAAGAAATTATTTGTTTTATCTAAGTATACATTCTTTTCTTATTTAGGTGCAGGAGTGAAGGTAGCCATTTTTGATACAGGTCTTGCTACAGACCATCCTCACTTCAAACGGGGTCGTTTAAAAGACAGGACAAACTGGACAAATGAAAAAACACTAGACGATGGTAAGTATTTGGTCTTCAGCACAAGGTGATGATTCTTTGTTTTTAATACTTTACACGTGTTATCTCCCAGTCATTAAGAACGAGAATAGGGGCTTTTTTAGCTGAAATGCTGTAGAAAGATTCTCTGAATATCTTGGACAAAGAAGAGGAGAAAAACTTGACATCTTTAAAGATCTTAACATCAAGGAATATTGGCTAATAAACGGCATCCTGTCCCGGGAGCTGAAATATTTTGGTCATATCAAGCGCCACGACGGATTGGAAAAAATTATAGCAGAAGGCATGGTACCAGGAAGGGAGGGCAGGGGGCTATAAGTGACTCCTTGAGTAGGAAAGTACGTAAGGTGAGAGAGTTGGCGAGAGCCCGAGTTTCCTTCAGGCAGACCATGATGAGAGCGAAGTTGTGCAAAGCACCTGCTACATGATGATGATGACACATGTTATTATCTCTGGGTTTTATTTTTACAGCTCAGAAACTTGATTCTTCTTCCTTTGTCCTACTGCTTACACCGTAAAGAAAATGCTGCAGAGAGGATTAAGATGTAGTTTCCTGTCTTGCTAGTTATTGTCATATTGCATTTCTGTAGTGTTTCTTTAATTCCTTCCACCCGTCTCTTTCTTGGTCAGCCTCTTGACTTGTATTTGCTGTTCTCATGTAGTGCGCTGTAGCAGCTGGCTAATTGTAATCTAGTCTGACCAGATGACCAAACCATTCAATTCTTTGATGTTCTGGGAAATCATTTATCGGCACTGTACCTACCATTGTTCTTAGTAAAAGCATGATTATCAACATTATTTATCAATTATGTCCAGGGGGTATTTGGGGTGTCATTTAAAAAAAATAAAGGTCCCTTTTCCATGCCTTTATGCTTATAGGGCATATAGGGCTAGACATATTTTTATAGACCAATCGGCACGAGATGGGTGATGTGGCCAGCACCACGCCGGCCACCTTTACTTCCCAGGACTGCACCCGATACCCACTCAAGGCTGGGTCGACCTGGGAGTCAAGGTCATTTTTGAAAAAAGTCCAGCTCTGCCAGGAAGCGAACCCACAACCTTCCAATCCGCACGTGAGCTTCTAGCCGCTGCACCATGGCGACTCCCTTTGAGGTATGATGCTTTCTTAGAATTTTAAAAAGGCACTTTTTTTTTTTTAACAAGACATTGCAAACCAAATTAAGTATTTGTTGACTCTTTGGGGTTTTACTGGGCATTTTTACGTTCATTAGTCACATAGAGCTCCATGAACATATGAGCTCCTTACTAAAGCTGTGCACAGACCAGAACGTAGTACTTATTCCTGTGTTTGGTTGTGTAGGCAAGACCCAAGGTACTTATTCCTGTGTTTGGTTGTGTAGGCAAGACCCAAGGTACTTATTCCTGTGTTTGGTTGTGTAGGCAAGACCCAAGGTACTTATTCCTGTGTTTGGTTGTGTAGGCAGGACCCAAGGTACTTATTCCTGTGTTTGGTTGTGTAGGCAGGACCCAAGGTACTTATTCCTGAAGTTGGTTGTGTAGGCAGGACCTAGGGCACTTATTCCTGTGATTGGTTGTGTAGGCAGGGACCTAGGGCACTTATTCCTGTGATTGGTTGTGTAGGCAGGGACCTAGGGCACTTATTCCTATGATTGGTTGTGTAGGCAAGACCCAGGGCACTTATTCCTGTGATTGGTTGTGTAGGCAGGACTCTAGGACACTTATTCCTGTGATTGGTTGTGTAGGCAGGACCCAGGGCACTTATTCCTATGATTGGTTGTGTAGGCAAGACCCAGGGCACTTATTCTTGTGATTGGTTGTGTAGGCAGGACCCAGGGCACTGATTCCTGTGATTGGTTGTGTATGCAGGACCCAGGGCACTTATTCCTGTGATTGGTTGTGTAGGCAGGACCCAGGGCACTGATTCATGTGATTGGTTGTGTAGGCAGGGCCCTAGGGCACATATTCCTGTGATTGTTTGTGTAGGCAGGACTTAGGGCACTTATTCCTGTAATTGGTTATGTAGGCAGGAGCCAGGGCACTTACTCCTGTGATTGGTTGTATAGGCAGGACCCAGGGCACATATTCCTGTGATTGGTTGTGTAGACAGGACCCAGGGCACTGATACCTGTGATTGGTTGGGTAGGCAGGGCCCTAGGGCACATATTCCTGTGATTGGTTGTGTAGGCAGAACCCAGGGCACTGTAGGCAGAACCCAGGGCACTTACTCCTGTGATTGGTTGTAGAGGCAGGACCTGGGGCACTGCTTGTCCCATTCCTAAAATGCTGTTAAAATGACAGTATTTCTTGTGCCTGTTAGCTTTAACTTATAATTTGTCTCTTCATTCAGGTCTGGGCCATGGAACATTTGTGGCTGGTGTCATTGCTAGCCATAAAGAGTGTTTGGGATTCGCTCCGGATGCTGATATCTATGTGTTTAGGGTTTTCACCAATAACCAGGTATTTCATTCATCAGAAGGCTAAAAACCTTGTTTTGAAAATGGTAGATGATGAAAATTCAAAATCGTGTCCTAATTAGGAGTGATACAAATCTGAAAGTATGTTGAAAATAGAGATGATGAAATTTCTATAGCATCGAAAATAGTAGGTGATGAAAAAATATAAAATGCTGTTTAAAAAAAAAATAGGAGTGATACAAATAAAACAGGTGTAAAAAATTAAAGTAATTAAATCCACAATGCTGCTGAAAATAAGGGTGATAAAAACCCAACATATATTTTTTTTTTAAAGGTGTCTTTTCTACCTTTTCTCATAAGAAAAAAATCAAAAGAAAGGTGATCATATGGTTTTTCAGGAAAATGCAAAGAGTACTGTAGATAGACAGAAAAACAAACGAGGCATGCCACAAAGACAAATGAAAACTTATTTTAATTAGATGTAGAAAATCAAGATGCTCTATGAGTAGAAATAAATAGAAAGAAACTTGATAGCTTATTGGCAGCTGACAAACTTATTGGGAAAGGAGCAAAGGGGTGACAAAGAGATGAATATCTAGATAGCAGGACATGACAATTCCTTGGGTGAGCCCAGTCCGGCAAGCATCATCATATATTGGTTCTGTATTTATGGAAGCTTTCTTAGATGGTGGGAAATGTGGGTCATGTTCTGTCCCTGTCTTCTCTTAAGAACATGGCTGCTTCGACTGACCTGCTGGAGTGGTGGGTGGGGAAAGGGGGGAGGGGGTGGTGGTGGACCGCCTGTGAACTGGAAGACACAGATCTGACCACACAGCAGCATTGTCCCACAAAACTAATTGGGAAGGCTTACTCGGGCAACAAATGCCTGCAGAAGTCAGATGTGTTGCCTGAAAAGTGCAAATATTGCAGCCATGTTGTTAACAGGCTCAACATACTGATGTTCTCGGAAAAATAAAGAAGAAAAACTCGGATAGATTGGCCACATGCCATTACTGAGACAAGCAAGAACACAGACTTACTCCGAGATTCTGGTGATCATGTAAGACATTATCTTAACAAACTACCCTATGATCAGCATAGAATATAATACTGATGTTGAAGATAAAAGTCTCTTGATTAAATAAAGAAACATTTTAAGAAACTCTAATTTTGGCTTTTAAACTTCATTGAGAAGTGAGTTTTAGGTAGTACTTGGAATGTAGTAGGAGGATGTTTTTTTTTTAAAAACATGGTTACTTTGTCGTTTGGTTACTTTTATCATCCTCATATCATCATCCACTTGTGCCTGATATGCTTATCGAAGCCTTGAATTATTGATTCTACCCAGGAATTGCTAATTCACTAACCATACACTTGGCAGGTATCATACACTTCCTGGTTTCTCGATGCCTTCAACTATGCCATTTTGAAAAAGATTGATGTCCTAAATCTGAGCATTGGGGGACCAGACTTCATGGACCATCCTTTTGTTGACAAGGTAAGAGTTGAAAATAACAAATACAAGGTAAACTAAGTTCCTTGTACTGTGGTACCACAACCCTACAAACTTCATTCATTCCTGACTGTGGTTCGTATCTTGAAAAATCCATATTTTGAAAAGTTCATATCTTGAAAAGTTCATATCTTGAAAAATTCATGTCTTGAAAATTTAAAATCTCGAAGTTCATATCTCAGAAAGTTCATATCTTGAAAAGTTGATATCTCGAAGTTCATATCTCGAAACGTTAATATCCCGAAAAGTTCATATTTTGAAAAGTTCATAACTCAAAAAGTTCATATCTCGAAAGTTCATATTTCGAAAAGTTCACATCTCGAAAAGTTCATTTCTTGAAAAGTTTATTTCTTGAAAGGTTCATTTCTCAAAAAGTCCATATCTCGAAAAGTTAATATATTGAAAAGTCCATATCTTGAAAAGTTGATATCTTGAAACCCAATTTTCCATTACATCTTTGGGAAATCAATTAATCCGTTCTGAGGCTAAAAAAATATCATCATCAAAAAGTAAAATAATCACAACAAACTACTCTTAAAGTAAAAAAAATGCAAAGAAATAGATCAAGAGGTAGAAGGAGCATTTTTATGTAATAAATATGCAGTTTGTATACCATAGCAAATATTTATTAAACAAATATAAGTTTATCATATTTATTTATATATTATTTATTATTATGGTTTTTACATGATACTTATGTATGCATTATGAAAATCACCTTCCATTAAATTGTTAACCCCCATACACCCCCCCCCCCCCCCCCCCCCCCCCCAAAAAAAAATGCTGTCACTAGTGGCGTCTTTCTGTTTCTTTGGTGAAAAAAAGTTTCAAAAACCAGTCTTAGAATTGTAGTTATGGTGCTACAGGTTATACTGTTGCACAAATCAGTTTGCCTAACTCATCATATTTTCCACAATTTCTTTCTTAATTTCTGTTGTCATTGTCTTCTTCTCTGCTTTTTTTTTTTTTTTTTAAATTTCTTTCGACCCATGTTAGAAATGATACTTGATATCTAAATAATAACTTAAATTGTTTTTCTGTAACGTCCCCAGCAAATATATAAACTCATTGTATTGCTTGATTTTATAAATACGAAAATAGACACACACAAAAAAAGACAAATGTGTATGTTCAGCATGCATCACACACACACACCACTTTTTAAGATAAATATGATGTATTAGCAACAAAAATGCATGCATAAGCAGTGCATCATAGTTTCATATCTAGAATCTAGGTTCGTATGTAGAGGTGAGAATGGATATTTCAAAAAAAAAAAAAGCTAGTTTCTCTTTCTCAACAAGTTTTTTTTATGTAGAGCCGTTCGTAAGTCAATGTACCACTGTATTAGTAAATTTTTATTGAGTCTCAAATTTCATACATGAGACAACATTGCAGTTATAGATAATCTATTTCTAGCCAACGAAAGAAGAAGAAGAAGAATTGAGTTTCAAATGTGTTAGATGAGAGATTCTTCTTTACAGGAGCTGTCTGAAAAACAACAAGCCATAGTTAACATAAAAAAGAATGGTTTGCACATTTTCGTTCTAACTTAACTTGGCAGCCAGACTGCAAGCTTACGATTGGAGGTAAACAGTTTCTTTATATGTTCAGTCCCAACTCATGTTGTTTCAAATCTTCAGGTGTGGGAACTGACAGCCAATAAAGTCATCATGGTGTCAGCAATTGGCAATGATGGACCACTGTATGGGTATGTGAATGTTTTGTTTTATTGTATTCATTCATTGTCCTTTTGTGCCCTTATATGTCACACAGGGCTCACAGTCTATTCGTCCATTCCATTCTAACCTGTGCAATTAGTTTAATATCACAGATGGAATTCACTGCAGCAGCTTTGGCCTCTCTCCTCTACTTTTGTCTTACAGTTTCTTTTTTGTGTCTTCCAAAACTGCTCTAAAAACTTGATATGAAATTTAGAAGAATCAATAAACAGAACAACAAACAGGGCATGAGAACTGGTTAAGCAGTGGATCATCTTATGTTGATCATCTGTTAAACTGTGATGAGTAATGCTAAATATTGTAAATTGTGGAGGGAATACAAAAAGCACACACAAATACATCTGAATGTTTTGACGAGTCTTTATCAGCGGAGTACTAAATACAACTGGATTTAACTTTAAACTCAGCAGAAAATACTTCTTCTGCATTCATTTGAAGGTGAAATTCCATGTGCCCATTTACAGCATGGCTGTGATACTTTCACTGATACTTTTCTCCCTACAGGAGAATACTGATGTAGCACAGGTGTATGTATACACAGTCAACATCGTAGCACCAGCACCATAATAACAAAACATGAACACCAATACTAAATAGACCATTAAAGTTATCTGTGCTAGTGCATCAGTCAAGTTTATTCGCGGGCGAGCACATTGATCAACATCATCAGGTGCCTTGCCTACTGGTGTGGGCGATCATGCCTCTGCACAATCTGATCTCCTGCAGCATGTATCAGTTTGTCTGCTGACACACCCCCATGCCATGCAATAAGACTGTCAAGAATCTTCTCTCGTTGTCTTCCTCTATCCCTTCTTCCATTTTCCCTCTTCTCATAACATGGCTGAAAAATTATGAGTCCTTCTGATGTCTGTGATAAGTTGTCTTTGGGCTTCCGCCTCTTTAAAATCCTCTTGGTTGCTCTTTTTGGCTGTCCAACGTATTTTAAGCATTCTTCTGTAAAACCACATCTCTAAGGCTTAAAGAAATTGTTTGGCCTGCCTACGATTGTCCAGGATTCACAGCCATATGTTAAAACTAGATGTATATAGCAAGCAAGCATTATTTTTTCAACTCTCAGTGACAAGGATATTTTGCATAAGATGTTGCGAGCACATTAGGACGATGAATTAGTGACGTGGCTTGAAACCCATGACACAAATCGCATTCAACAAATGGGCCCACTCCTGGGGTCACCAGTAGCTCTTATTACTACTGTTGAAACCCGTGCAAGGCTGCTGCTAAATAACTTGAAGCTGGGATCGAACCCGTCTCCTCGGCGTTACAAAGTGTTTTCACAATGCTTAGGCCACAGACACCAACCGTTAGTATGAACAAATGAAAATTAGGTCAGAAGTAATTGATGCACACCAATTTGAATTGTATCTTGTTATCTTTTAGAACACTGAACAATCCTGCTGATCAGTTGGATGTGATTGGGGTTGGAGGCATCAACTTTGAGCATCAGATTGCTAGGTTCTCTTCCAGGGGGATGACAACATGGGTAAGTTGTGCAGTCACTCGTTATCTGAATCAGCCTAAAATGGGTACCAGAAATTTTCTGGGAGTTATAGATGGCCGGCTTTTTCTTCTATCCTTCTACTTCACCTACACCAGTTGCAAACTGTAAATAACAGTTTAAAAACTGCTGCTTTAAGATTAAGTTTAATGAAACAATGTGTCTTAGTTTTGGTACAGGTTTAAACTTCACTTGGGTTTCCTCCCCCTCCCATACTTGCTCTTTTCCTGTGCAAGTGAAAATCAAATGAAATGTCCCTCACTGCCCATTTGAAAAATTGGTGAACAATTAGTCCTGGCACAATCCAGAAAAATGTGCACACGGTAAATGCAAATGAAAGTTGCTAGAGATGCCAAAGCCGACAGTCGCCACCAGAAATGCAGTCTGTTGTTGATGGAAGAAGTTGGTCACAATAAATTGGCTATATACACGTCAAATTATTCTCAGTAGCTTAGGCAGCAAAACCGTAGACTTCCATCCATATGTGGAAACTGCATTAGCAAAGCGTTGTAGGATGCAAAAATAACTTCAAGCTAGACATTCTACCGTGCCTAGTACTCCATATTGGACCGGAAGTCTCCCAAGGCAATATCTAACAATTCCAAACTTGATTGGCTGCGAGAAATAACAGTTTAAGCTCTCCTGGTTTTGATGAAGTTAAACTTAGGCAACATGGAAAGTTCTAGTTATTCATCTATTTCTGGACTTTGGTCTTATACCAGAACTTAAGTTTAGAGTGCACATCTGTTTTACACAGATTCACGCTGACTTTGAAGGAAACAAATTAGCCGCCTTTTACGATATGCTTGTTAGGGAGATAGTGGGTTTATTATTTTGTTTTCTTTCCCATAATGGGACCTCGTTATGCACACGGGGAGAGATGACCAGCTTGATGTTTCCCGCGCCACCCCTTGAGTGTAGATTTGTCAGTTAAAATATGGGTCTAGCCCTATATACCTGCTGCCTTAGAGAGATAGTAGGGCGTTCCGAGGATTTTGGAAGCCACGGTCCGCATCACTGTTAAGAATACAAGAATTGGGAGTAAAGATCGGCACAGCCAGGCATGAAAAGCACACCAGACGCACATGAAGTCTTGTCAGCCAGCATAGGACTGGCACTATTGACCAGGTGATGTTGATGAGTGTGTTAAAGAGGGAATCTGAGCACCTGTGAATGTGTCGGGAGTGCTGAGAAGATAATCCAACTCTCAAAACTCATGCTCTGTTGACCTAAAAAGGATCGTTTAATCTACTTATATTGGCTGAATGGTTAAGAATGCGGCAAAGAGAAGCAAATAGAGACACAGAGAGAAGGCAGTGACAGAGATAAAGAGGGGCAGGTAGGGAAACAGTCTGAGAGTGTACTATACACAGAGTACACTTAAATTATGTCAGACTTCACCTACACTGCAAATATAATAAACACAGGCAGTTTTTGTCAGTCATAGATTATTGTTGCTTCAGCACTGTCTGTCTCATTTTGTGTTTGTGTGTGTGTGACTTTCCAACTGTTTGTATCCCACAACAGGAGCTGCCGGCAGGCTATGGGCGAGTGAAGCCAGACATTGTCACATATGGATCAGCCGTCCGGGGTTCAGCTCTCAAGTAAGTGCTGTGCTTTTTAGTATCTCTAATTTTTATTCTCTGCATTTTGTGTGTGTGTGTCCTTTTATTTCTGGAGCTCTGTGAGTTAAGAGTGTAAGGAGACTTTATAATTAGCCTTTCTGAATGTTTGTCCTATCCAGTGTGTGCATTTCCCTCACTTGTTTTCATTCAGCGATTAGCGATGTTTTGATGGAGTTGATAGATACATAACAATTAAAATCCATTTTATTCCAAAGTTAAAAATGTTTGTTTTTTTCCAGATCCAGCTGCCGATCTTTGTCAGGAACCAGCGTCGCCTCCCCTGTTGTCGCTGGAGCAGTCACACTTCTCATTAGGTGATTTGATAATTTTTAAATAATACTACAAGCTTTAGAAAATCAGCCAGGTGTTAATTGAAAAGCATAACTACAAAGGGAGGTTTTGAAAATTACTCATCTGATTTCTAGTTTTAGTAGATTAACAGTAGAGGAAGACTTCAGAATTTTAGGTAGTTGTCAGTCAAATAGCATAACCATGACCGGCTCCAGCTGACGGGCCGTGCTGCTGACATCACCAGGTCGGGCTAACGATGTGTTAACGCAGCGGTTCTCAAACAAGAAATAAGCTAACTTCTACAGTGGCGAGGGAAGACAACTTACATTTTAACTTTAAGGTATCTACATGCCTTCTTTAATCATTTTACAATGTTTAGCTGACTTTTCTTGATTATTGCCGCGGCACCCCTGGCATACGCTCACTGCATCCCTGTTTGAGAACCACTGTGTTTTAAAAGCATAAAACACAACTGGTAACAACTTGCAGAGACTGGTTACAGCAGTCATGAGTGAGTGTTGACCTCCTAAATCTGGAGGCAGAGGTTTGAACCATGTCTTCTTCTTCTTGTTAGCCTTCAGTGACTTTAAACTACATTGGAAAGTTCTGGTTGTACTTCCACTTCTGGACTTTGGTCTTGTTTCAGAACTTGAGTTTTGCATGCACATCTGTTTTACAGATATGGTTTATTTGTATGCAGACTGTTGGTTCTTGGTATCTGAGACAGATGCACTCCGACTTTGGAGGAAAACCACTAATTAGTCACCTTGAATGACATACTGCTTGTTGGGGTTGGGGGGGGAGGGGGGGGGGGGGGGGGGTTGTATTAATTTTTTTGTTTAAATGCCCCAAAAATAGGCCTCCAAAGCCTACAACGAAACTGTATTATAAGAATGTATGAAGTATTAAGAAGAATCATTTGCAGCTGATTTTGTCTGTGTGTTACCCATATGGAGGGCCCATTAGGGAAAATAGAATTGAGACAGTTACTGAGCATGCATGTTTTAAGAGGCAACTGAGACATGCTGTTGCGAGACTTATTCAAAATCTGATCATTTGATGAATGATGAGTAAATCATAGCCAATGAAGACAAATCTGCTCAGCCAACCAAGATAAAAGGGAAACGAATTTAGTTGTTTGTCCTCTACAGGACATTGCTGAAGCAGCCCAAGCATTTCTTTTTGGCTGTTTGTGATTTTACTAAGTAATTTACATTCAGCAGTTTGCCAATGCTTACTGAATGGTTAGCTGATGAGATCACTGCTGAAACCAACGCAAGGCGGTCTGCTGCTAAATCTCCTGCAGCTGGAATCAAACCTGTCATCTGGGCATTACAAAGTGCATTTGTAGCCACAAATGCTGATAATTTGACACAGTTTACAATTTTTCTAACAGTTTTTGAGTACTGTAACTAAAAGAATTAATTGAGAAAACTTCATTTTGCCCACAGTGCTGTGCTGGACAAGAAGCACATGATTAACCCTGCCAGTCGTGAAGCAGGCTCTGATGTCAACAGCACAGAGATTGCCGGACGTGAACATGTTTGAACAAGGCTACGGTCGCTTGGATCTTCCTGCGGCACACAGAGCGCTGAAAAATTACACACCTCAGGCAACGTAAGGTTTTCTTTTTTATGTCTCCTACCTCCAGATTGATGTTGTATTACTGATGTATGAATCAAGGTCATAGGCATACCCGTAGGTGCTCAGTCTCCCTCAGCAAATGTCTTTAGGTGTAGTTGCTGTTTCCGTAGCACACTGATTATACACACGTCGTTCTCTTCCTCTCATCCATCCCTCCTTGCCGGATCCACTCCTCATACCTTGTTCGCACATTCTTACACATGTTATCTCATCTAACATCATGTCTTTATCAGCATTCATTCATTCATTAATATTCTTCAGAATGCCTCCTTTTTTTAGTATGAGTATTCCTGTAGTTATTTTAGCAAGAAAATCTGCTCTTTCATTCCCTCGTACCTCTGCATATCCTGGACAGTATATCCACATGAGTCACTGTTGTATGTTTTTGCTTTCTTTTCATTTCTTTATATTCTTTAATATATATATAACTTCCATCTAACAAGAAGGGACCAGGCCACCATCTTCAGACTTGGAATGCAACATACTCCACTCAATGGACATCTAAACAGAATACAGCCACAACACTCCCCAGAGTGCCAGCTATGTAACTACTCCTACGAAACTGTTGAACACCATCTCTTTGAGTGCCCAAAACTCAGTGAGACAAGAAGAACGCTACTCCCTCCGAGACCAGACAAGTGGAACACCTTGTACGGAGGAAAAGAACAGCTTGTGAAAACATGCGAATTCCACTACATGGCACTGGGCCAAAGGGCGAAAGCTCATGCGCCGCTGGATCGATAACAACAACAATAACATATATATAACTTAAAAATTCAATATAATATTAATAGAAATTTTTTAAAAACCCGAGACATGATTGGTACTAGCGAAAAATAGCCAATCATTCATGACATTTTCATTGGTTTGTATGAAAAACAACCAGTCACAGATAATATATTTATTGGTTTTTATAAAGAATAGCCAATCATACATGACATATTTATTGTTTTTTTATGAAGAATAGCCAATCATATATGACGTGTTGATTAGGTTACATGAAGTATAGCTGGAAACAAAAAATATGATATAAAGTATAGCTGACAAGACATGACACAGATTAAAGCTGATAAGACATGATACAGAATAAAGGTGATAAGACATGATTCAGAGTAAAGCTGATAAGGCATGATACAGAATAAAGCTGATAAGGCATGATACAGAATAAAGGTGATAAGACATGATTCAGAGTAAAGCTAATAAGACATGATACAGAATAAAGGTGATAAGACATGATTCAGAGTAAAGCTGATAAGGCATGATACAGAATAAAGGTGATAAGGCATGATGCAGAGTAAAGCTGATAAGGCATGATACAGAGTAAAGCTGATAAGACATGATACAGAATAAAGGTGATAAGACATGATACAGAATAAAGGTGATAAGGCATGATACAGAGTAAAGCTGATAAGACATGATACAGAATAAAGGTGATAAGACATGATACAGAGTAAAGGTGATAAGGCATGATACAGAGTAAAGCTGATAAGACATGATACAGAATAAAGGTGATAAGACATGATACAGAGTAAAGCTGATAAGGCATGATACAGAATAAAGGTGATAAGGCATGATACAGAGTAAAGCTGATAAGACATGATACAGAGTAAAGCTGATAAGACATGATACAGAGTAAAGCTGATAAGACATGATACAGAGTAAAGGTTATAAGGCATGATACAGAATAAAGGTGATAAGGCATGATAGAGAATAAAGGTGATAAGGCATGATACAGAGTAAAGCTGATAAGGCATGATACAGAGTAAAGCTGACAAGACATGATACAGAGTAAAGCTGACATGACATGATACAGAATAAAGGTGATAAGACATGATACAGAATAAAGCTGACAAAACATGATACAGAATAAAGCTGACAAGACATGATACAGAATAAAGCTGATAAGACATGATACAGAATAAAGCTGACAAGACATGATACAGAGTAAAGCTGACATGACATGATACAGAATAAAGCTGATAAGGCATGATACAGAGTAAAGCTGACAAGACATGATACAGAGTAAAGGTGATAAGGCATGATACAGAATAAAGGTGATAAGGCATGATACAGAGTAAAGCTGACAAGACATGATACAGAGTAAAGCTGATAAGACATGATACAGAATAAAGCTGACAAAACATGATACAAAATAAAGGTGACAAGACATGATACAGAGTAAAGCTGACAAAACATGATACAGAATAAAGGTGACAAGACATGATACAGAATAAAGCTGACAAGACATGATACAGAGTAAAGCTGACAAAACATGATACAGAATAAAGGTGACAAGACATGATACAGAATAAAGCTGACAAGACATGATACAGAGTAAAGCTGACAAGAAATGATACAGAATAAAGCTGACAAGACATGATACAGAATAAAGCTGACAAGACATGATACAGAGTAAAGCTGACAAGACATGATACAGAATAAAGCTGACAAGACATGATACAGAATAAAGCTGACAAGACATGATACAGAATAAAGCTGACAAAACATGATACAGAATAAAGGTGATAAGGCATGATACAGAGTAAAGCTGACAAGACATGATACAGAGTAAAGCTGATAAGACATGATACAGAATAAAGCTGACAAAACATGATACAGAATAAAGGTGACAAGACATGATACAGAATAAAGCTGACAAGACATGATACAGAGTAAAGCTGACAAGACATGATACAGAATAAAGCTGACAAGACATGATACAGAGTAAAGCTGACAAGACATGATACAGAATAAAGCTGACAAGACATGATACAGAGTAAAGCTGACAAGACATGATACAGAATAAAGCTGACAAGACATGATACAGAATAAAGCTGACAAGACATGATACAGAGTAAAGCTGATAAGACATGATACAGAGTAAAGCTGACATGACATGATACAGAGTAAAGCTGATAAGACATGATACAGAGTAAAGCTGACAAGACATGATACAGAGTAAAGCTGACAAGACATGATACATTGCTTGGGACAGAAAATAGTCGCTGTGGATCTGAATAATCTTTCCAGGCAGACACCACCAAGGTATAAATGCTGTTAGTTGTTTGGAAATCCCTGATTTGACTGAGTTGTTATTCTTACCTTTTTTGCGTTGATGTTCTTGTCATTTGAGCCCTGAAATGACTTATGTCTGTCACAGGGAGGTTGGTTTTGAAACTGTCCTCCTACTCGATACCAAGGAACTGTCTCCATAGGGTCTGTTACAGAACATTCCTTTCCCTCTGCATGCACAGAAACAATGGGCTGTGCAAGATTGGTGATGGAACTTCACTTTCTTTGGAGAGGCATGTTAGAATGTTTTATGCACAGGTTCTTGACCGGAGCACTGGCTCAGTTAGTTAAACCAGCCTGCCCAGCGACTGGGTGACAAACTCCTTGTGGTTCGAGTTTGCGCTCTGGGGTAGGCAGAAAAGCCACATATTTCCCAGATTTATGGTATCTATCATTAAATCAAGGCCGAAGGGTTGTGAAATCCATGGTCGCCAGCTAAAGGGTTTACAACTAGTGGCTTCTGGATCAATTTTAAAAAAAGATTTGGTTCTAAGTATTTATCAGCATCTGTGGCTTAGGTATTGAGAGCGTGCTTTGTAATGCCAAGGTGCCAAGTTCAGTCCCAGCTGCGGACGGTTTGTCTTGTGTTGGTTTTGGTAGTGGTACCGAAAGCTGACCGTTAAGAAAAATATGACAAACTACAGAGCGTAACATTTGCCTAGAGAAACCACAACAGCCACACAAAAATGCTGGGGTTGGTTCTGCAGCATCCTGTAAACGATATGTAACTTATTTTTTTCTAATTTATTTTCTTGTCGACACACTCCAACTCAGTAGACAAGAGGAATTAGGAATACTGTCATCATCATGAAGCAGGTCCTTTGCAGAGCGTCGCTCTCATCACGGTCTGCCTGAAAGAAACTCGGTCTCTCGCCAGCTCTCCCACCTCATGCACTTTCATACTCAAGGAGTCACTTATATCCTGTGCCCATCTTCGTGTCGGTCGGCCCCTGACCCTCCTTCCTGGTACCATGCCTTCTGCTATAATTTTTCCCAATCCATCATGGCACTTGATATGACCAAAATATTTCAGCTTCTGAGACAGGATGCTGTTTATTAGCCAATCTTTCTTGATGTTCAGATCTTTCAAGATATCAGTATTTCTCCTCTTTTTCGTCCAAGGTATTCTGAGAATCTTTCTATAGCATAATTTTATGTTCATCATCAAAGAATCAAATGGTTTGGTCATCTGGTCAGAATGGAAAAAATTAGCCAGCGGCTAGAGCATATTTTATGAGAACAGTAGGCTGCAAGGCAAGAGGCGGACCAAGAAAGAAATGGACAGATAGAGTAAAAAGACACTACAGAAACACAATATAACATCAAAATCTACACAACTAGCAAAAGACAGGAAACTGCATCAAATCCTCTCTGTTATGCTTCCCAGCATAAGCAGTAGGGCAAAAGAAGAAGAAAAAGAAGTTTGCAATTGATTTCTGACTAAGGAAGGTGTTGATTTATTCCACAGGGCCAGTCCTAGTTATATTGACCTGCTAGAATCACCATACATGTGGCCTTACTGCACCCAGCCCATCTACTCTGGTGGCATGCCAGTTATTGTCAATGTAAGTATATTACAACGTAAATGTGTTACAGTGTATAAGTTTAATATAATTTAAAGGGATTACAATGTAAGCATATAGCAGTATAAATGTTTCACAGTAGAAGAGTTATGAAAGTGTATTACAGTAATTGCTCTGAACCATCTTACATTTGCTTTTGCCATGTAGCAGAGGTCGGAATTCGAGTCGCATGCGTTGTACTGGAGAACAACTCAAGTCGCGTAATTAACGACTTGCGACGCGACTTAGGGTTTTAGCAACTACTGGTCTTTTATACTAGCTTTTAGTCACTACTTTTAGGTTCGATGACTTCTTCTTTACAGCCAGTCACTGTCAAGTTTAATGATCAAATAAAATTATGTGACAGTGTTTCAGTTTTCTGCAAATTTTTAAAAATAACAATACCTTCAGTAAGCAATTGTATGCATTTAATTCAGTTATTTGCACTAAATAAATATCCAACAATTGTTGGTTGTAAGTAAAAAGTAAAGGAGCCTTTTCCATGTCTTTAGGCGTATAGGGCATATAGGGCTAGACCTAAATGTTGGTTGTTGTTTTGGTATTTTTATAAACTAACTAGTTTAATCAAAAAGCATTGTTTCGTACACTGCTTACCAAAGACTTTATACATGAAGTGGCTTGATGCGGGACTCAATTTGAAAGCATTTTTGTTGACTTGAGACTTGCCTTCGGACTTGGTGATAATGACTTGGGACTCGACTTGGATTTGAAAGTTGGCAACTTAGTTCAAACTCTGCCATGTAGTATGAGAAATCCCTGTGTGGGTTTTGGACCCCCATTTGGAGGAGGAAGTGGATATAGCATGCCATAAAAGGGGACTGATTAGGAGTTTGTTGAAATCAGATGGCAATTGACATCAACAAAGTGTATAGACAGTTGAGTTGAGTCAAGAATTGTCATCACAGTACTCGGGGAATTCCCATGCATGCTCCTTCCTCATCTTCAGTAGCCAGCGCAGAGTTCCAATACTGATGATACTGGTCACAATCTGGTTATATGTCCGTATTGCTTTTCCTCTGAGTGTAGTGATCCGACCAGACCCTCTGGTTACACTGAGGTGCCTCATTCTCTCTAGGCTATAATAATCTTGTTTCTCTACTGATATCCGTTGCTTGCACCCAAAGGGCCTTGAACACATCTGCCTTGTCATGTATAAAGTGTATAGATATTGCACCCTAGCTGTAAACCAGAATACAATGTGCCAACTGCTCTGTTAATGGTGAACACACAAGAAGAAGAAGAATTAGAAAAATAAATGTCTCATCCACTCAAGTTCTGATTCTTCTCCTTCTTAGGCCCTTGTTTTTCTCCTGCTTCTCCTTCTGTCTCTGTTTTTTCTGCTGTTATTCTCTGTTCTAGAAATCTGGTCAAGAAGCCACACTTCTAGGTGTTATTGATTTCTTTTTGCTTGCAGGTGACAATCCTTAATGGAATGGGAGTAACTGGGAAAATTGTTGACAAGGTCAGTTGTGTGTGTGTGTGATATTGTTGGCTGTCTGTTTTTGTGTGTAAAGTGTTCATTTTTGTGCGTGTGTGTGTCAAGAGCCTAGGTCCCTTCCCCCCCCCCCCCCCTTCCCAACAGTATTTAGCATTCAGAACACTTGTAGATTTTTTTCACATACTTTAGCATATGTTGTGATACATGATATGTTGTGATACATGATATGTTGTGATACATGATATGTTGTGATACATGATATGTTGTGATACATGATATGTTGTGGTGAAGAACGTATTGTGGGCGTTGGATGGGGGCAAAGGAGAAGGGGCCTCTGAAGATTGGTTTATTATTAACAGATTATATCTTATAAGGGGTATCTTGTGCATGGGGATCTATTTTGTTACCAGAATTTTAAATCTCAAAGAGATGGGATACATAATTTGGCTGTTAAATACACTTATTGTTTCACTTTTTAAGGCTGTGTTGGGCTGGGAAATCTTGAGCCTGAGTATTTGTCCTTTACATGACTGGTGTTGTCACCACGAATGATGCAGATTAGGTTTTTAGTTTAAGAAATCAGATACAAACGGTATTGCAGAATTTATTGCCTGGCATATTTCGCTGTGTCTCCATCATGGGCATACTGTAATAACATCATCATCATCATCATAAACCACTTCTGCAGTTGAGCAATTGAATAAAATAGAGGAAATAAATTAATCCCTGGCAGTAAATTGTGCAGCCTATTGTTTCTGCTTTTTTATTTTTCTTGGGTAAACATCGCTAGGGTTTTATAGTTTGTACCGTATAGAAAAATGTCCATTGCTTTACCAGGGATGCAAACTAGAATCTTTTAAAAAAGAGCCCAGTATTTGTACCACTCTGCCGGAAACTGCTTTATTTTGTTATTATCATCTCTAATCAGATAGAGAAGAGTGAAGCAAATAGTAGACTGATTTGGTCAAATGTATTTGTTTTATTGCCATTTTATTTGTTTAATATCTTCTAAAGTGTATTAATTTATTTGTGGTCTGATCTTTTTTACATTCTAAACTGATAAAGAAACATTTAGCATGTGGTAGACTGATTCGGTTGTTAGTATATCATATCTCAAAGTGAAGCATTTGTTTTATTTGCATGGTGATTTGATTTGATTGTTATCTTGAAGAGGTGTATTCATTTATCTGAGTCCTGATTTCTTCTTCTTCTTCTTCTTCTTCTTCTTCTCCTTTTCTTCTTCTTCTTCTTCTTCATCCTCCTCCTCCTCTTCCTCTTCTTGTTTGTCCTATTCCTCATCCTCTTCTTCTTCTCTGTCCTGTTCTGCCTTTCAGCATCAGATTTTGAAGAGGTATTGGGATATGTGTTTTGTAGATGCTTGCATTTATAGTCTTATTTATTCCATCTGTCGGTCGGGTATATGCTCGACTTCTAGTTCTGCTTCCGTTGTGTATAAGTGATGACAGGGCTCTGTGTGATGCAGTGTCTGGTGGTAGTTTTGACACGTGTCCGAACCATTTGATCTGTTGTCTCTTGATGTGGTTTAGTTAGTTGTTTGTCATCAGTATATTCCAGACATGTCTATAGGTGCTCAGATCCTCTTCTCAGTATTAACCCCAGCACCCGGTGGCTAATAGTACCCTCTCTTTGTTGATTAACAAGTCACCATTTACCTCATCGAGGTGTTGGGGGGAGATGTAAGGATTTTTTTCTAATGCATTGTACTAGTTAGTGTTCATTTCTGTAAGGTTGCTCCTGATGATGTCGCTTCATCTCTTACGTGGTCTTTCCCTTGCTCTGTATTCATTATATTTCTTCTGTGTGGCAGCTGGTACCAAGCATTTTCTTCAGGTGGCCAGACCATCTCATTTGTTGTTCTTTAATTAATTGTAAGACTGGTTTCAGTTCTAGTCTTCTTCTAATTTTTTCATTTCTGATTTTATCTCTTCTTGTCACACCGGCAGCTCTGCTAAGGCATCTCATCTCTGTTGTTACAATCTTCCACTCATTAGTTGTGGTAAGGGTCCATGTTTGGCACTGGTAGCACAGTGTCGAAAATTATGTTCAATAAATTAAAAGAAAAGTTGTGAATTATTTTTAAAATGCAGTTTTTATTCAATATTCAACATTGACATACATAGAAGCTAAATATGTAGAAGAAAGTCTGTAAACGAAGATTATGTCACAGTATATTATTCCACTCAATCTTAGCCTGTAATCATAAACATATCCACAAATTGATGTTATACAGCCACATTCTGTTCTTTCAGCTGTAAGTAAAAGTTAGGGATCCATTTTACGCTAGTGGCTCATCTGACATATCACTTCATCATGCCGGTGGCTTTTTTCCTGGACTGTTTATAACCTGGGGCCCATTTTAGGCTGGGTCGACCTGGGAAATTGTAGATATAGATGACCATGCTGATGCCAGATACGTTGAGCACCAGTAGTAGCAGCACAGTAATACCACTCAGAAGGCAGGGGTTTGATGGTGTGCATATAGCCCAGGGGTTCTCAACCTTCCTAATGCTGCGACCCTTTAATACAGTTCCCCATGTTGTGGTGACCCCCAACCATAAAATATTTTCGTTTCCACTTTATAACTTCAGTGGATATGTGTTTTCCAATGGTGTTAGAAAGGGTCATTCGACCCCCAAAGAGGTCGCAACCCACAGGTTGAGAACCACTGATATAGGCAGTATGGTTAGGGGTGCTTTATATCTGTCCATGCTGTTTCCAGCATTGCTGTCCGGATGTGTCCAGTTACTGGCCTCTTGTTGTGATTTACAGCTAGGTTGCGATTTACAGAGCTGGCTTATTCATTTGTGGACTGTTGTTCCTCACCTCGTAGGCAGACACCATGTGAATTAGAAGGAAAAAGCCCCAATTAGATGTGACTTAGTGTTTTACAATAGGGCCCTGGAACCCACGGGTGATTTATCAAAACCAACGCAAAATGATCTACTACTAGATCACCTGCCAGTTATTTTTTTAAATCATAGAACTATTTTCATAATCCTGACGCCAGAGATGCCGACACAAGTAGGGCAACAAGTGATGCATTTTTGTTGGATTTGATATGAAGAATGAGTGAAACATGTCTTCTTTCTTAGTGTACAGACCTGCCTCAAGTAGGTTCTGGGAAATGTAAGTAAAACATATTGGGAATGTGAAAATTCCTAGCAATAAATAAACACAGAGACCAACAATAATATAACAGGCTATACTGTGATTGATTTTTTTAACAAAGCATACGTAAGTCAGAAAGACAAAGCTCAAGTAAACAAATAGGAGCATATCAAAAACACATAAAAGGACCTCACATCTAGGACTGAGGAATGAAGAAATAGTTGTACACAAATGAATTTAATGGTAAATATGGAATCTGGTCATAATGGGGAATCGTCTAATACGGTAGTTCTCAGCCTTCTAAATGCAGCCACCCTTTAACTCTTTGAGTCCCAAGGAACGCATCATACGTTCATAGATTCCTACCTAGAAGCCCAATGAACGCAAGATGTGCCGATTTTATGACTTTCTTGACTACCCTTGGGCCTGTGATGCTAAACCCTCTGGGACTCAAACAGTTAATACAGTCACTCATGTTGTGGTGACTCTCAAAAATAAAAATATTTTTGTTGCTACTTCATAGCTTCAGTGAGTATGTGTTTTCCTAAAGTCTTAGGCAACCCCCCATGAAATGGTTGTTTGACCCCCCAAAGGGGTCTAATAGTACTCATCACAGACACTCTTGATCTATGCTGATGAAGGTTTTCTAGCCACAACACTCATTTTCTTATTCCTGATTGTGTTTTATTGGGAAGCTGATAAGATCTGCTTCTAGTTTACATTGATTTGTTCATAGATACTTCTAGAATAAGTAATGTAGATGCCCTTGATTTGTTCATAGATGTTTCTAGATTATGCTGAGTGATGTGGATGCCCTTGATATTTGTTCATAGATACATCTAGAATATGCTGAGCAGTGTAGATGCCTTGTATAGTTTATCGCTAGTAGGCTCTGTGCCCTCTCCTTTGTCTGGAAGTAACGATAATCTTACAATGCTCTCTGAACCCAGCACTGTGATTTTTTGTAGGTACTTCTACAATATGCCCAGTGTGGTAGATGCTTCATATGGGTTATCGCCGGTAGGCTCTGCGTCGTCTCCACTGTCTGGAAGTAAAGATAATCTTACAATGCTCTCTGAACTCAGCACTGCGGAAGCCGTAGATGATTGGATTTGCCACGGTGCTGATGTAAGGGCAGTTGTATGCCAGGTCCATGAGGATTCTCTCAGTATTGGTTAGAATCTGACTGTCCAGCTGAAGCGACTTAGTGAGAATGAGCACAATCAGGTGAGGCAGGTAGCTGACAATGAACACCAGTGTGATAATAGCAAACACCCGGTACATCTGCGAGGAGATGCGCTCGCTGTTGCCGCCGGACGACATGATGGACATGCGAGCCAGGTGGCACTGCTGTTGATACTGTCTGCGGCGCTGTTCAGCAGAGTCCTCGCTATAGACGTGGTTCTTGTTTTGAATGTCTGTTTCAAGGGTCACTGGACTGCTCATTGAAATTCGTCTGCTGTCATTGTCAAAAAATTTTTTCAGCGACTTGGCCACCATGACGTAGAAGATGATCGTCAGACACAGAACAATCGTAAAAGCCGACAGAAGAATAAATGAAAAAACGGTCTGATAGATTTTCCCCTCGTATTTCTGATCATATCGGCAGATGGTGATGTTAATGACATGATCGCCAATCTTCACTGGGATGTCCTTTGGTCCGTTGATAACAAGTGTGCAGACACTTAAAAGAATGCAGAATAAAACGATAACCACGAGCGCCAGTTTGGCCATCTTCATTGTCAGACTTGGCTTCAAAGGATGGCAGATCTAAGAATGAAACGGTGAAAATGGTTTATATGTCTGGCATTTTATACATTTCTTAAGGCAATAATAATATTATCATTATAATCATCATCATTAACATAAGCTATTTAGCCTTCACTTATATTGTTGACATCTTTCCAGACAGTAGTTCTGTGTTGTACTATAGGAAAGCATGAGTATTGCAGCCCGTGGAGTGGTCTGTGTGACTAGCAAGACCCGCTTATGTTAAGAACCACCCCACCTTACACATTTTCTAGACAAATAGGAGTGGAGCTCAGGGGGGAGGAATAACCCTAGTTTAGGAGCATAATAACAATGCGTTTAATGGCAAATAAATATAATAATATATTTGAAATCATACAAAAAGTTTAAACAAATACTTTCAAAGAAAATTTCTGTACATGGTTAAAGAGTCCCACTTAGCCCACGTACAAAATGTTTGTGCGAGGGGGGCGCTAAAGGGGCCCTAACCCCCAGGTTCCGGCACCACTGCATGAAACTCCGTCCTCATGCCCAGGGGGAGTAAATAGAAAGATAACAGGAAATAGAAAGGATGTAGAGATGAATGATGAACTGATGTCACTGCACTCAGGACATTCCGACAGGTACTCTGTCTCCTTCTTCAGTAGCCACGAAGAGTCCCCTCACTGATCAGTTGCAGCCTGATTAAGTGTCTGCCTGTCTTGTAACCTGACCCTTCCAGAACCTCTGCTGACTCTGCATTGACTTACTGTCTCAAGGTATGGATATTCATGAAACAGAAGAGGAAAAGTCCTAACAGTAAAGAGCTCAGTCTCACCTTTCTGTATCTCTGATAGGCTATAAGTGTCAGCACACAGCCGCTGATGAGGCTGTGGGAATACACTTGGAAGTGGGTGATCTTGCACAGGGTGTTGAGGTCCAGCCTGTCCTCGTCCAGGGGTCGCACTTTGATGATGGCGTCCAGCAGCATGGTTGTGAGTGCTGTGATGATGTCTAGTCCAGCCAGAGTGGTCACGAAGAAGGAGAAGACACTGGCCTGAGGAAAACACAGTAGAAGGAGGTCACACTTGCTTTCTAGATAGTTTTTTTTTTTCAACCTGGGTCACTTGATTTCAGTAATATTTTTTTACTGCTGGATCAGTGTACAACTTGGATAACAACAGGCAAATTTAGACTTTAGTTACTTTCGTTTACAACAAGCAGGCTTAGATCAACAAAAGCAGACTTCAATGACAACAAACAGACTAGGTTTACAACAGGCAGGCTTGGATCAACGAAAGCAGACTTCAATGACAACAAACAGACTAGGTTTGCAACAGGCAGGCTTGGATCAACGAAAGCAGACTTCATTGACAACAAACAGACTATGTTTACAACAGCCAGGCATGTGTAACAGGTTGCAAACTTTGATTAAAACAGACAGGCTTGAATTATAACAGGCAGATTTGGATTACAACAGGCAGGCTTGGAATACAATAGCAGACAGATGTGTTTGGCACAAGTATGTGTAGAGTTTACCAAGCGGGTGTTAAGTACAGCAAACACATGCAGAATGTGGCAAGCATTAGTAGAGTATGACAAACAGATGTGGAATACAACAGACAAATTAAAAATACAGCAAATCATCATCATACTGTTGTGCCATTTTGTGTCAGACAGGGCTCGCAGCCTAGTCCTTCTTTCTGATTTATCCTGTGCAATTCCTTTTAATGTCATGAATGGAATCTAGTCCGACACCTTTGGCCTCTCTCAGCAACTTTGGTCTTGTGATTTTTCTTGGACATCCGCATTTCTTCTATCTTAATTGTTTTAGTGGTTCTCCTCATGATGTGCCCAGTGTGTGTGTGTGTATATATATATTAGAGCTGTACTGAGCATTCGTTCGTATTCACTCCCGGGCCAAATAGTGGACCTAGTAACTATTCGGTAATCGGCCAAATACTTGTGGTGGGGCCGAATACGAATATTGGTTACCTTACACCTGCTTCTGCATTTACTGCTTTGATGCTGACAACATGGAACGATTGGTTTTGTTAAAAGATAATGCAGCTTCCGTGCATTAACTAAGCTGTCAGTGACAATTTCCAAGTTTAGTTACTTGTTATAATACTTAGAATACTTTCATTCCTAGTTATTGGTTACCACAGACTGACTGAAGGATGCAAAACATAAAATGTTTTTAAATGTTTTCTATTCTGTACTATATTTTATGAAGTAAAAGTTTAGCATACATTTGACATTATGAATGTTTTTTCAGATTTATTTTGTACACTATACGCTATTTGTATTTGTGTTTGGCTGAATAGTGATAATCACCTATTCAGTACAGCTCTTATACACACACACCTTGATGCCAGGTTGTAGTCCAGTGTCGGGGTTTTATGTATACCTTGTCTTTGTCTAATATCCTTGATTTTAATTCTGTTTTTAATCATGAATTCTACCAGTTTCCATCTCTTTATCTCCCATTCTGCTGATGTTCCATGTAGGCATCCTAAACATAAGTATATCTCGTTGACCTTTGAAGTTTGCCATCCAAGATCTGCAGGAGTCTGGCTCTGTTACCGTTATATCTGTACAACATTGCTCTCTAGAGTCTGGCTCTGTTACCGTTATATCTGTACAACATTGCCCTCTAGAGTCTGGCTCTGTTACCGTTATATCTGTACAACATTGCCCTCTAGAGTCTGTCTCTGTTACCATTATATCTGTACAACATTGCTCTCTAGAGTCTGGCTCTGTTACCGTTACATCTGTACAACATTGCTCTCTAGAGTCTGGCTCTGTTACCGTTATATCTGTACAACATTGCTCTCTAGAGTCTGGCTCTGTTACCGTTATATCTGTACAAAATTGCCCTTTAGAGTGTGGCTCTGTTACCGTTATATCTGTACAACATTGCCCTCTAGAGTCTGGCTTCTCTGTTACCGCTATATCTGTACAACATTGCTCTCTAGAGTCTGTCTCTGTTACTGTTATATCTGTACAACATTGCTCTCTAGAGTCTGGCTCTGTTACCGTTATATCTGTACAACATTGCTCTCTAGAGTCTGGCTCTGTTACCGTTATATCTGTACAATATTGCTCTCTAGAGTCTGGCTCTATTACTGTTATATCTGTACAACATTGCTCTCTAGAGTCTGTCCTATAGATCAGTATTCTTTCTTGTGTGGTAGCACTTGATTACACCACTGCTGGCTTGCTGGGTCATCTTCTTTTTCGTATAACTGTTGGCTACGAGTGGTTGTCCAGACATTTCTCTTGTTTCTTTGCGGTATAGAAAATGTGTTGGGAATGTAGTAGTTTTTTATATGTTAGAACATACATGGGAAGCTGTGCTTCAGCTGTTGTTGCTGATGCTTTCACTAGCATTAATACAAAATGAAGTAGTGATTTTTTTTTTAAAAAGTACATTGTGTCTATAATGCTGTAAATGTGAAAAAAGTTACCTTCACTCTGAAACTGTAGATGTAGAAGACCACACTGTTGCCAGATAGGTTGAGCACCAAAAGTAGCAACACAATAATGCCATTGAGAAGGCGGGGGTTGGTGGTGTCTGTATAGGCAGTGTGGTTAGTGGTGCTGTTGTATTTGTCCATGCTGCTTCCAGTGCTGCTGATTGAGTGTGTCCAGGTATTGGCTCCTTGAGGGATCTTGTGGATGTTGGGGTGGTGGCTTAGAATGCTGTCTATGGTGTGTTTGTTCTTGCTGATTTGTCTGCTGGTTGTAAAAAAAGACAAGTGAAGTTGGGTGGTCCCTGCTGTCTGTTTGCTGGTTCTGAATGAAGCAGGTGAGAAAAGGTGGTTCCCACTGCCTGTCTGCTGGTTCTGAATGAAGCAGGTGAGACAAGGTGGTTCCCACTGCCTGTCTGCTGGTTCTGAATGAAGCAGGTGAGACAAGGTGGTTCCCACTGCCTGTCTGCTGGTTCTGAATGAAGCAGGTGAGACAAGGGGGTTCCCACTGCCTGTCTGCTGGTTCTGAATGAAGCAGGTGAGACAAGGTGGTTCCCACTGCCTGTCTGCTGGTTCTGAATGAAGCAGGTGAGACAAGGGGGTTCCCACTGCCTGTTTGCTGGTTCTGAATGAAGCAGGTGAGACAAGGGGGTTCCCACTGCCTGTTTGCTGGTTCTGAATGAAGCAGGTGAGACAAGGGGGTTCCCACTGCCTGTTTGCTGGTTCTGAATGAAGCAGGTGAGACAAGGGGTTCCCACTGCCTGTTTGCTGGTTCTGAATGAAGCAGGTGAGACAAGGGGGTTCCCACTGCCTGTCTGCTGGTTCTGAATGAAGCAGGTGAGAAAAAGTAGTTCTCACTGCCTGTTTGCTGGTTCTGAATGAAGCAGGTGAGAAAAAATAGTTCCCACTGCCTGTCTGCTGGTTCTGAATGAAGCAGGAGAGACAAGGGGGTTCCCACTGCCTGTCTGCTGGTTCTGAATGAAGCAGGTGAGAAAAAGTAGTTCTCACTGCCTGTTTGCTGGTTCTGAATGAAGCAGGTAAAATAAGCTGGTTACCACTGTCTGTCTGATAGTTGTAAAGGATTCAAGGGAGCAAATGTGGTCCTCTTTGTCTGCTTGTAGTGAAGAATGCAATTGAAGCAGGGATCCACCTTAATGCTCTAGGCTCCTGGGCAGATAATTGTGTCTTGTGGCCTGTATGTAACTTTTTTTTTTAAATGTGCGCCCGTTCACACTCACAGCTGGTCCATTAGTGTATTTGAGTGTGAGGGTACTGTTATTGTTCAAAGTATTTAACAATTAATACTTCAGATGTACTTTGCTTTACTAATACTTCTTTTTAAGTACACAGCTAAGACTATCTGATTAGTAATTCAGCAGTGCTATTTCAAAGACACTTTATTAGCATCACCTTAAAGCCTTTGAACAGTACCACTGTGTAAATACATTGTTCGAACCATTGTACTAGAACTTTATCTGTACTAACACCACTACAGTTTAGCACTGCGATGTATTACTAGTATTACTGTTAATTGGTAAGTACATCACAAGTACAGTGCCAGCACTACTGCAGAAGTACTTTAGGACCATGTCGTAAGCATATTTCAGGGGTCACTGTAAAAATACTTGACTATATTAAAACTTTACGTGATGATTATTGTTAATTTCATCAGCTGTAATCTTACTGAGCCAGTGTTTGTAGTGTTTGGTTGGTAGGAGTCTGAAAAAAAAATACAAGACTATAATTTCAATCATTTTGTTATTGCCTCACATAGCAGCAACAAAGAGATATATAGTCAAAGCTTTCCTTATCTGGTGGTATGCAACAGTACACAGTAATGGCACCTTTTTAAAGGTATCATTTTGTTCAGACACTTTTTGACGAGTACTGGCACCTTTGTATAGACACTTTATGGTGAATACCGGCACTTTATTTTTTTTTCTAGGGAAAAAACATGTATATCATCATCATCATCAAGTGCCCTGCAGACTGGCGTGAGCGGTTATACCTCTCCACAATCTGCGGTCTTCATATTCATGTATCAGTTCGTCTGCTGACACCAGTCCATGCCATGAAAGAATGCTGTTAAGAAACTTCTCACGTTGTCTTCCCATGTCTCTTTCCCCCCACAGATCTTTCCAGTGGTTCTTCTTCTTCTTCTTCTTCTTTGTTCACCAGCTGTAGGAAACTGCGGAATGTGCTGGTTGTTCGTCCATTTGGACTTTGGTTTTGTGCCAGGACCTGAGTTTTGCGTGTACATCCATTTTACTGGCTTTTTTGTGTGCAGTTGGTTGTTCCTTGCCGCTCAGGCAGATGCCCTTTGACTTCAGAAGAAACCCCCAATTCGTCGACTCCTACGACATGTTAATTGGGCAGGCGGTGGCCCGATTCTTGTTCTCTCACAGTGGGATCCTGGAACCCGTATTATTCCAGATGTATTCATATGTTATTTAGCCCATTATTTTTGCTAGTATTGTTATTGTCTGGGTTAAAGAGATCACTGTCCGTCTCATAGTTCAGCACCTACAGTGTTAAATTTCAGCTTCAAGTTATTAGGCTGCCAAAGTTGTCCTTGTGTCGGTAGTTCTGCTGTGAGGTTTTCTTTCCTACCAAATTTACCAACGTTTCGGACTCAAGGCCTTCTTCTTCTTCTTTTACTCTAGTCCTGTTCTGTTTTTTAACGTCATGTTTTTGAAGAGGCGTCTGTGGTTTAGAAGTTGCGAATGCGCTTCGTAATTCCGCGGTGCCGGGTTCGATCCCAGATGCGGGCCTTGCGCCTTGGGTTGGTTTCGACAGTGGTATCGAGAAGCCGACCGTCCAAAAAGCAATGGCAAATCTACTGGATGTAGATTTGCCCAGAAAAACCACAACAGCCAAAAAATGCTGGGGTGATTCTGCAATGTCCTGTAAAGGATCCGCAACTAACTCTAACTTTGAAGAGGCATCGGGCGCCAGCCGTGGTATATGCCACGTTGATGCTGGTATTTACGGCATTGGATATTCTTTCTGTAGGAGCCTTCTGTGGTGTAGTGCCTAGACGCTTGCCGGCTGATCGGTAGGTCGTGGGTTCGGGTCATGGCGGAGCCGGACTTTATTTTTTCTTCTTCAAAAATCACATTGGCACCCAGGTCGACCCAGCCTTGAGTGGGTACTAGGTGCAAATCCTGGGAAGTAAAGGTGACCTGCATGATGCTGACTACATCACCCACCAAGTGCCGATTGGTTCTATGAAATATAGGTTTAGCTCTTTATGCCCAATGCGCCTGACGACCTCTAGTGATGCTTCCGTTCTGTCCAAGAGACAGGACTGTATATAAAGCACTGTCTGGTGATAGTCTGGACACATTTCTGAACCATTTGATTTGTCTCTCTTCTTTACAGCTTCCCACAATAGTGGAATTGTTTAAGTGTTGCAACTTGCGCACAAGACCAGATATACCTGATACAAAGAATACCATTGCGAGGTTCAATAAGTGAACACTGAAATTATTAGAGATCCGTCAGAGCTTATTACATTAATCAACTTATATAAATAATATGAAATAGTCAAATAATTACATAAAAGATAACTTTTCTACATTGTGTGTATGTTTGGTGTGATGTGGTTGAAAGGGGGGGGGGGGAAGGGGGCCTCAGTTCTCTTATTATTTCTACATGGGTGGGAACCTCAGTGGCCTTTTATTAGCCCACAGGTTCTGGCACCTCTGCAAATGTTGCCCTGTGTGTTACTCTTCTATACCAAAACCATGCCTGATCCCATTAGCCGAGAGATCGGGTTGATGAGTCAGAGGAATTTATGTAAACGTGGCCCGCTCGGTGATTTCAATTCGGTCAGTTTAGGGGGGAAAAAAAGGGAAGAAGAGATAAAGTCACCAGTGAAGAACTAAACAAATTTAGGCACAGAGCCTGTAAACAGTCGCGTGTAGTTCGTCAAAGAATCAAACGGTTTGGTCACCTGGTCTGACTGAACGAAATCAATCAGCAGCTAGAGCGTGCTACACGAGAACAGCTGGCTACATGTCAAGAGGCCGACCAAAAAATCCATGGGTCGATGGAGTAAACAGACCCAACAGAAATGTAACATGACATTAACACAAGCAAAACACAGAAAATGAATATCTGACTCCTCTCTGCGACGCTTCACGGGCATAAACAGTAGGACAAGAAGAACTTTTTTTCAAAACAGGAAGTGGACATCGTAAAATCTCAGCCACTCCTCCACCTCCTTCCTCTCCTATTCTCGTCCGGTGCGACAGGATATATCAGCTATGTCACGGCGCTTTGTGGTGGGATGATCAGCTCATTTCCTTACCGGATTTCCGTCCCAGAAACAAAACAAAAAATATCAAGTAATACTTAGTGGTCGCCCGTTTGTTACCAGGACATATATGGGAAGCAAAGAAGAACGATATCACATCCGCCATGCCTGTCGTAAGAAGCGAATAAGGAGGGTGTCGTGTTTATTTAAGAATCAACATCACAACACTCAGGGCATTCCCATAATCTGTCCGTCCCCATCTTCATCAGCAAGCGAAAGAGTTCCGATTCCGATGGCACCAGTAACAGTCTGATTGTATATCCGTCTCACCTTTCTCTAGGTGTTTATCCTCGGCCACATCCCCTGGTCACTGCTCACGGCACTCTTCTCTCAGACTGTGATGATTCATTCGTGGCTCCTCACTGTTCGCTCGCCCCCTCAGGGTCCTTACAACATCTAGCTTAGTCTGCCTCAGTTCACCACCAAGTTGCGCGGAACCAGTCAGTCTTTCTGCCTGTTCATTTCCCGGTACACCCGGACCCCTAAAGCGATGCTTGCCACTCTTTACGTAGCTTACCGATCTCCACTTTTCTCAACATGCTTTGTGAGTAGTTTACAATGACGACGTTTGTAGAGCTGATTAGAGTGACCGTTTCCACCTCTATTCGCAAACTAGATGTTTCTGATATCTTATGCCAGGATTTGCTGCACTAAGCGACGTACATTCGTTTTTGCTAAGAATCCATGAACTTCCTCTGCCTCTCAACGCCGAGCCACCTGTATAGAAGATAATCACATCACCTCGGCGAGAACTGTCATGAATCAAAGGACGGGCCCAGTTTTAGAAAATGGACACCAGTTAATTTTCGGGGAAGAACATCTGTTCTACCACTATTGCTGCTGCTGTTACTACCCCCACAAGATATATTTTGCTTCTGCTTCAGCTGTTACTACCCCCACAAGATATATTTTGCTTCTGCTGCTGCGGCTACTACGTTGACGTTGAAACTTCTATTGCCACTTGCTACTCTTAGTTCTGTTAATACTTTTCCTGCTACTGCTATTACTGCTGCTGTTGCTACTATTACTACTGCTGCTGCTACTACTACTACTACTACTACTAATATTAATACTAATACTACTACTAATACTACTACTAATACTACTACTGCTGCTGCTACTACTACAACAACAAACATTAACAATTTCTGCTATGTTACTATTACTGCTGCTGCTACTACTACTATTACTACAAACATTAACAAATT
Organism: Candidula unifasciata; assembly: GCA_905116865.2. NCBI lineage: Eukaryota > Metazoa > Mollusca > Gastropoda > Stylommatophora > Geomitridae > Candidula > Candidula unifasciata. Next base: position 428,435 of record CAJHNH020005113.1, on the reverse strand, counting down.
TCTGCTGTTACTATTGCTGCTGCTGCTGCTACTGCTACTGCTGCTCCCTCCACCACCACCACCACAACCACCACCACCACCATCATCATCATTAACAGTTTCTGGTATGTTACTATTACTGCTAATACTATTACTGCTACTAACACCTTTTTACTTATATCTAATGTTATAATAAAAAATTGTATGCTTGTGTTATCTGTTGTCTTGCAATCGTTGCGACATATTTATTTGTCTTTTTTGTCTTATGATACTCCCTGTAAGTTAATTTTCTGGGTCCCATCTGGTTGAATCGTAGCTATCATTATTCTTTCTTCTTCTGTTTTCTGTCCCCCGATGGAGCATTGGATCTTGGTTATCTGAGTTTTTCTTGACTCTCTTTTTGACTTTCCCATGGTTGGTTAGTTGTGGCGTTTTTTTTTTTTATTTTTAAGTATGACGTAGCCAACACTTAATTCAAACCCTACCCTTATGCCTATATACGCGACAGTCGGTCTGTCTTGACTAGCACCGTATTTATAATTGTACATGTTGTTTATACTGTCTTTATGGTTTTCGTGTAATGTTTTCTCGGAAAATTCAATATTGTGGCCATATTAAGCGCCACTATGAATTTGAAAAAAAAATTAGCAGAATGTGTGGTCCGAGCAAAGAGGGGCAGGGGACAACTAGCACGAATATGGGCAAAGATATAAGTGATACATTGAGAGTAGGAAAGTGCGCGAGGCGGGATATCTGACAAGAGGCCGAGTTTTTTCGAGGCAGGCTGCGATGAGAGCGACGTTCTGCAAAGAACCTATGTGTTGACGACGAGACGGTCATCTCCAAGAATTCAGAATTATTGGAAGAAAACATCTAAATCTGCGCGCACACACGCACGCGCGCGCGCGCACACACACACAAAATTGCCAATTACTGCCTTTACTTTACCACTTTTGTGGTTTGCAGTTAAGGTTTTTATTTCACCATGTAAATCTGACCTTTCCGAATTGTTTGTCGCGACACACTAGTTTGTCGGCTGCAATGGGAGGATGTCTGGCGCCAAAGTAAAGCTTTAAACAGAATAATCGGCTGACAGCAGTGCGGTTATTATTGTATTTAATTTGTTATGTTATTATTATTCATTAAATATTACAATGACAGTAATTTTGGAAGCGTTAGATATTTAATATGAATGAAAGTTTGTCATGAGGTAGGTGTGGTCGTGAACCATTTCGTTTTTACCGTAACATTATCTCTTGTGAGGGATTGGTTTAACCTCTGGTTTGATATTTAACTGAAATTTTTTTGTTGCGAAATTATATTGCGTCTAAACACGTAAAATTGTGACAACAGAGATGAAATGCTTTAGAAGAGCTTCAGGATTTTTAAGGAAAGACAGAATACGAAATTAGACGAATGCTAGGAATAAAGCTAGTCTTACAAGTCATCAAAGAACAACAAATGAAGTGGTTTGGACACCTAACAAGAATGCCCTGGTACTATCTGCCATAGCGAGCCACGCTAAAAGTTACAACAGAAATAGAGCGAGAGGAAGACCTCGGAAAATATGGAGTGATGGCATTAAGAACAGCCTTACAGAAATGAACATCAGTCCTTAATAGTGCTTTTTACAGAGTTCAACAACGAACATTACATCTCTCCCCGACACTTCACTGAGGTAGAAGGTGAAAGAGCAGAAGAAGAAGAAGAAGAAGAAGAAGAAGAAACAAGTGTGGTCACCAGCACGAACAGTTTGCAAAGCACTGATCTAAATGAAACAGAGTTCTCAAGGTGTACCGGTACAACTGCCTGGAACAGTCATAACACCAGCAGGGATGTGCCTGGCAGAGACTGTAAAAACAACAGCTGTCAGTTGCCGTGAGAAAAACGCGTTACAGTGCTATAGTACAGTGTTCTTCATCATTTTGCACCTGTGGCCCGGATAGAAAAAAGTAAAGGACCAATTTTACACACTGTTAGATGCATTAGGCGTATGGGGCTAGACCTATATTTGTATAACCAATCGGCTCTTGGTGTGTGATATGGTCAGCATCACGCCGGTCGCCTTGACTTCCAAGAGCTTGTACCTGGCACCCACTTAAGTCTGGGTCGAACTAGGAGCCCGGGTTATTTTTAATAAAGTCCGGCTGCATCAGAATCTGAACCCACGACCTTTCGAGCTACAGGCGAGCGTCTATCCGCTACACCACGGCAAGTGCCTGCAGGAAAGTTAGGATTAATATTTTCATGGACTGGGCTGACGTTAAAAGCAGAAGCGAAAAGAAATGTAGATAAAAATTAATACAATGTGTGCTTTCTTTAAAAAAAAGGGTATCTGCAGTGCACCTATTTCTTCCGGTCTTTGATAATGTTACATTGTGAGATCCGAGTCTCTTTCACTGTTCGACTCTTAAAGCTTCTAGAATGGTCTTTTTTTTTTCTTCTAAATAACTGAGAGCGGAAATCAAACATTGGTACGTGGAAAATTGCATTGTGGAACTTCTTCTTCTTCTTCTTCTTCTTCTTCTTCTTCTTCTTCTTCTTCTTCTTCTTCTTCTTCTTCTTCTTCTTCTTCTTCTTCTTCTTCTTTCTTCTTCTTCTTTCTTCTTCTTTTCTTTCTTTTTCTTCTTCTTCTTCTTCTTCTTCTTCTTCTTCTTCTTCTTCTTCTTCTTTTCTTCTTCTCTTCTTCTTCTTCTTCTTCTTCTTTCTTCTTCTTCTTCTTCTTCTTCTTCTTCTTCTTCTTCTTCTTCTTCTTCTTCTTTCTTCTTCTTCCTCTTCTTCTTCCTTCTTCTTCTTCTTCTTCTTCTTCTTCTTTTTCTTCTATGCTAAAGCTAAAAGTTTCGGTTTAAAGTCCTGGTTGTTCATGCATTTGAACTTAGGCCTTGTGCTAGGGCCTACGTTTTCCCCCCATACATTCGTTTTGCTTGCTAATTTGTGTGCAGTTGATTGTTTCTTGCCGTTCTGACAGATGCACTCTGACTCAGAAGGGAGCTCCCAATGAGTCGACTCCCACGACATGCCTTGTCTGGGGAGGCAGTGGGTCCGTTCTTCTTCTCCCCTCACAATTTGGCCACGGCATCCTCACGGACTGAGAATAAATACAAAGAAAACTAAGATCATGACAAGCAGTCCAAACCAACAACCAGTGACCATAAATAACCAAACTCTTGAAATGTAGAAATTGCACATGGCAGATGTGGTGTCCCTGCCGGGACGGACCGAAGAGGACATACAGTCACGTCTGAACAAAGCTAGAGCTGCCTTTGGAAGGATGAGGCAAATCTGAAAATCCAACAATTACTGCAGAGGAACGAAACTCAGACTCTACAAGAGATTCATTTTTCAATTTCTTCTTTATGGAGCGGAATGCTGGAGAATGATGCACACAAGCTGTCCACCTTCAACCACACATGCACGTGTGAAAAATTTTCTAGATACAATCTCAAACCCTAACTAAATTCAAGTCACAAACCAAGAAACTTTAGACAGTATGATAACCAAGAGAAGATGGAAATGGCTTGGCCACGTTATGAGAATGAATCCTGAAATACCCACCAATAACAGCTCTCACGGGACTTTAGGGAAAGATGGCATAAAAAAACAACATAGAAACGAACGAGGACCTGATATTTTATAGAACTGCACTGATTGCGCACGACAGGAAAGCATGGAAAGTCCTTTCCGAAGCCTCATGTGCCACCAGGCGTAACGAGAACTTACGACTGATGATCCTCATGGAAAGCATTGTGAAACTAACATTCAAGCCTCAGCGCCGCACTAAATATTGATAGTATTGTAAGACAAAAGTAAAGGACCCTCTTCCACGCCTTTAGGCTTATAGGGCATATAGGGCTAGACCTATATTTTATAGCCCAATCTGCACAAGATAAGTGATGTGGTCAGCATCACGCTGATTGATAGTATTGTATATATAAAATTAAATCCAGTTTTAAAATTACAGATTTGAGCTAATGCGGCATCTGCTGCCTAAAGGTTAATAAAAAATCTTAAGTACATGCCTGTGGCGTTTTTACTGAGAGTCGGAGGACTGCACTTAACATCCGTTCGAATTCTCTTGTTTTTTTTTTTTTTTTTTACTGACACGGCCTGTGCTTCGGATTTTTTTTAATGACATGGCCTGTGCTTCTGGTTTTTATTACTGACATGGTCTATACTTCCGTTTTTTATTACTGACATGGTCTATACTTCCGGTTTTTATTACTGACATGGTCTATAATTCCGGTTTTTATTACTGACATGGTCTATACTTCCGGTTTTTATTACTAACATGGTCTATACTTCCGGTTTTTATTACTGACATGGTCTTTACTTCCGTTTTTTATTACTGACATGGTCTATACTTCCGGTTTTTTTTACTGACATGGTCTATACTACCGGTTTTTATTACTGACATGGTCTATACTTCCGGTTTTTATTACTAACATGGTCTATAATTCCGGTTTTTATTACTGACATGGTCTATACTTCCGGTTTTTATTACTGACATGTCCTATTTTTCTGGGCGGGCTACAGTGTCGCGTGCAGAGTTTCAGTCTTTAATATCAATGTAGCACCTGAATGATGTAGCCGCTGTTACGATTGGGTGTAACATTCTTGTCGATACACCTGGAAATATCCGCCGACCAGCGCTGGTTCGCGAACCATATGTGAAGAACATTGCTGTAGAGAACATACCGATGTAGGCTTGCGAAATGGGCGCCAGTAAGCAACGAAGCATTGAAACATCTAACGGCAGTGGAAATGTTGTTCCGCTGGAGTTTACAGCCATTGAACGCGAAGAAGAAGAAGGAGGAGGAGAAGAAGAAGAAGAAGAAGAAGAAGAAGAAGAAGAAGAAGAAGAAGAAGAAGAAGAAGAAGAAGAAGAAGAGGAAGAAGAAGAAGAGGAAGAAAAGAAAAAGAAGGGGGGAAAAAAAGAAGAAGAAGAAGTGCAAAAAATACCACTGACCGGCTGAAAAAAGGACGGATCACCCATCGTTAAAAAAATTACAACTGAAAACATTATTTGAGACGAAGACGTGTACAGTGTTGGGCTTGTGGGTGTTACTGGGAAAGAGAACAACGCTAGAGCTAGCATAAGCAGCAGAGACTTGGTGATCTTGGGAGAACGGTGACGGAGGGTGCAGGCGACCTTCGCGAAGTGGATACAGGTCGTTGAAGATGCATTGGCTATGAAAGTACAAAGGGCTGTGGAATTGGCTGGAGAGAGAGAGAGAGAGAGAGAGAGAGAGAGAGAGAGAGAGAGAGAGACCTTTCAGGCTTGCCGTGAAAAGGACGACGTTCTGTGATGGACCTGTTGATTAACTGATTGATTGATTGGGCAGATAAATACAATTGAAAACGTTGCAGTAGCTTAGGTAGGGAATATACAAAAAACAGTATAGTAATAGAGGAATACTTCTGTCTTTTGTCTGTATTTTGTTTTGTACCCCTAGGTGTCACAGATTAACTGGTGATCTTTGAAGGGGGGTGGGGGGTCATTGGTGTTGCTTTGTGTGATTAAAATTGATCGCGTGTGCAACTGCCTATCTTTTTGTAACTGCTCATTATGTCGACGATGAGCTGCATTTCTAGTGTTGGACTGTTTGTGTTAGCACTTCTGATGTCTGCCTTATGCTTTTAATGCGTGTGTATGCTGGTGGACATGCTGAGACTGCAGTTTGTCTCAATTTTTCCACAAGAGAGAGTGATGGACATTCTGTGTGTGTTTTCTTTTGCACAGGAGCGGAACAAGTATGGGATGACTCGTTTGCTATGAAGCTGAAACTAAGGTTACAAGATTACAAGCATGCAGAAACCGGTTGTGGGGCGAAGAAACAAGATATGCCAGCCAACTCCTGCTGGGCACGTTCAGCACGGAGACTTTGAAATGGTCGCTGCTTGCTTGTTGTTTAGCTTGATTAGTCAAGTTCAACCGCTGCCTAAGAGAGCCAACTCTCTCCAGATAGCAGTGGTTGTAATTATGCAATATCGGAGTACGGAACACGAATGGGTCGGGCTGATGTTCTAGGAAGTCGGTACGGACAAGTCACAGTTAACTGATGTCATAATATAACTGTGCTCTATAATTGAACAAGCGGCGTCCGTGGTTTAGGCGTTGCGAGTCCGAATTTTCTTCTTATTCTTCATCTTCTTCTTCTTCGTGTTCACCAGCTGTAAACTCCGGTGGCAAGTTCTGGTTGTTCGTCCACCTCTGAACTGCAGTCCTGTTGCAGAACCTGAGTGTTGCGTATGCATCCGTTTTACAGATCTGACTTACTTGAATGCAGACTGCTGGTTCCTTGCCGCTCAGGCAGATGCACTCCGACTTCGAAGGAATCTCCCATTTAGTCGACTCTACGACATGCTTTTGGGTAGGCAGTGGGTCTATTCTTGTTTACCCTATAACAGGGCCCTGGAACCCACACAGAGAGTCCGAATTGTAATTCCAGCGTACCGCGATCGAAACCCACTGCTGGCTTCGTGGATTTTTATCATGGTATGGGGCGTCGCAGGTCGTCCCAGCTTAAAATGGGTACCAGGATGGCTGTCCTGGTGAAGAAAAGACGGCAGGCGTAATGCTGACCACATTACCCACCTAGTGCCGATGGTCTGTAAAAATATGGGCGCTCTTCCTATATACCCAATACGCCGAAAGGCGTGAAAGGGGATCTTTACTTTACTTTACTTATGGTTGAACAGAGTTTAGGCGTTTTTCTGTTGTTTGATTCCATTCGAACAGCGATTACTTAAGTCACTTGGTGGTAGTCCTTCAGGTTGCAATCTCTGAAAAGAGGTAGGGGTGGATAATGATGATAATGATGATGATAATAATAATAATACTAAAGCTTTTTCTTTAGCTTAGGCCATTTCTTCATTTAACTTTTTAAATAAATCTTCTGTCTGTAGCTCTCAAGGTACCCAAATACCTGAACGCTAACATATTGCTGCTAACCACTAACACTGCCCATATCTGGGTTCTGTATGACCGACTAGCCGTGTCCATAACAAAGCACAACTGCGGCTACCGCACATACTCACACTTTGAAATGTAAATCCTTTAAGCGTTTATGTATAACACGACGTTCTGCAAGCTGGATACATCCACTCACTGTTGGTTTGCCTGTATGTGGGATTCAGCTGTTTGTGCTGCATGCGTTTTTAGTTGGTGTACGCGAGTGGGCGTGGAGTCAGTGTTTCTTAAGTGCTAGCCATCCAGTCGTACGTCGTTGATGCAAAGGAGGAGGAGAGGGAGAGAAGAGTAGAGGAAGAACTGCCAGTTCCAGGCCGCTGAGGCTCGGCGGGCACAGATAGTAAACTCATGTATACAAGCCCAGTGTTAACACATCAGAGGTTCGGGTCACTAGAAAACGTGTACGTGCACTAGAAATGGGATGATCAATGCAGCAGATGTGCGAGAATAATTAACTCTTTGTATGCCTTGCGTCTTTGCCTGCATGCCTGAAGGTGCTGGGTTCAGATCCGCACCGAGGCACTGGGTTCCCAGGTGGAACCAGCCTAAATTTGTTACTAGAAAATTTCATTGGGAAGTAAAGTCGACGATTGTCATTTTGACCACATCAGCCATTGAATGCCGGCCAGTATGATGGGTCTGCTTGATAACGAACTGGTCGTAAGTCTAATGAATAAAAAATATATATATTTCAACACTGGTTTTATTCAAACTAGGTATAAAATGTGTACATAAAACACACAAATTCATTCTGGGTCCTTTTATTTGTGTTCATCCCATCTCGGTAACTCCGAGATTTCGCGGCCGTGTTCTCTAGGAAAAGTCCCGTAGATTAGGGTTTGAAATCAACACCGAATTACTCTTGCCCTAACGGTAACCCCCCCCCCCCACCCACACCCCCCCCCCCCCACTTTAAAAAAAAATATTAGACTTTCTTTGGGAACTTCCCACGAAATCTCGGAGTCCCCCACATGGTGTGAACCAAAAGAGTACACCACCCCCCCCCCCCCCTCTTCTCGCTGAATTGTCAGATAAGACTTGGCATTGCTAAATAACTAGATTTATAAAAACCCAGCAGTAGTTCTACGTAGCGAAATAGTTAAGACGTTTTCCTCGCGTTCTGGAGGTTGTGAGTTCGATCTAGGACTCCGTCTTTGAGTTCGCTATTGCAGGTGTTGATTTATTTTACCAGATCCCTGGTATTCATGGTGTGCTCATGGTGTGTGCGATGCTTTCGCTTATATATATATATATATATATATATATATATATATATATATATATATATATATATATACACACACACACACACACAGGAAGAGAGAGGGGGAGACTAGTGACTGCGTCAGGGCGACGCCTAAGCCACAGACGCCAACAACTCCTTAACACGCTTGCCGTTAAAGGTGAGTAATTGAGAATTTGCTGAAATCAGACGTGATCGGCCGAAAAGCCCAGATACCACCGCCTGGCTGTACACCGCAATGAGCCAACTGGTTTTTAAGGAAAAACGTAGAAGAACGAACCCATAGGACTCATAATGATGAAGAAAAAAGAACGCACTGAGCATCGGATAACCACATAGGCTGACAGTCTGATGATCCCGAGCGGCTCTCTCAGATTTATTACTGAATTAATCAAGTAACAGAAAGTGTATTGATCGGTACTCATAGAAAGAAGTAAAAAGATAGAAGAACACACTAGACAACATAAAAATTGAAAGCTATAGTTACCGTGCCGGGAATGGAACCTGTCACCTCCAGACGGCGTCTGCGCCTCCCATGGATACAAGTGCACTAAGAACATGGTCAACTAGGCACCCCCCACAAAAAATTTTCTTATTGGCCATGTCTATCATACAGCTTGAAATCCACAACTATAGAATACGGACAGAATTCATTTCAAACCACTGGAATGGCACCGTAGGTTACATAAATTTATATTAACGAAGCAAATGTCGAATAACAATCACAGCAACAATTTACGAACACAGTAGACCTTAATGCTTTGTCTAGAATACACAAACATTTAAGAAAGGTATTTGATTGGTAAGTTCCGGTGTGTTAACGTCATTCCTATAAATAAACAGAGGGGGAACCTTTGAGGCCGTTAAATATTATGAATTAATCAAGTAACAGAAAGTGTATTGACCGGCACTCATAGAAAGAAGTAGAAAGATAGAAGAACACACTTTTATGAGATTTATTACTGTAACTGTCTATCGAGGCTTAAATATCGACCGCACGCTTTAACCCCTAACCTGGAGGACCAGGGTGGCTCTCTTTGTCTGTTCTTCACTCTTCGTCCTTTCCGGCTTGGGGGACCATGCTATCGCCGGCATAGCTCTCTTGGTCGTTGAGAAACACAAGCTCCCCCACAACGGCAAGGCGGAGTCACCTTCGTGGGTAATCATAATCTGTTAAAATCACCATTGATCACTGGCATCATGAGATCTAATAGACTGAACTTGCTTAGGCATATTGAGGGAATGTCAAATGACAGAGAGGTAAAAACTGTATACACAAGGGAGGGAATGTCAAATGACAGAGAGGTAAAAACTGTGTACACAAGGGAATTGAATGGTCTTAGACCACGAGGCAGACCAAAAAGACTATGGAGCGATAACGTCCAGACAGACCTGCAAACACTTGGTGGCACCAACTGGAAAGAGAAGGCCAACCAGAGAGATGAGAGAAGGCGGTTGATTCTGAAGTAACGAACCTCAAAGACTCGGAACGCTGAAGAAGAAGAAGAAGAACTGAGTGTCTAATATTTTTTACAAGCGTTGCAGCCCGAGAAAAAAGTCTTTCTTTTTTTTTCTTCTATTCTAGCAGGCAGTTAGGTATTAAATTTCCATCATGCGCCATGTAACTGCAGGCGCGGTTAATGACGGGTTCGCGCCAGTTACCGCCCGTGTTAGGTTATAGCTAAGTTTTTTGGAAAATCGAGGGGGCTGCCTTGGTGCAGCGACTAGACGCTCGCATGCAAAGCCGAAGGTTGGGAGTTAGTTTCCGAACGGAGTCTTTTTTTTTTTTTTTACAGTAATGACATTTGATCCCAGGTCGAGACATCCGTAAATGAGTGCCAGGTAAAGTCCTGGGAAGTCAAGCCGGCCGGCCTGATGTTGAGCACATCATAGAACGAGTGCCGATGTGTCTTTAAAATATAGGTCCTGTCCTGTAATGCGCAGTACACCCGAAGGCATGGACAAGGGTCCTTTACTTTAGATAATTCAAGAACGTGGGGGGGGGGGGGGCGGGGGATCCTTGGAAACAGTCAGTATCGAGGAACTCATCCTGCGTTTTTTAGTATTCACTTATATCGTTTGCTGTTATAATTACCTTTGCCGCCCATTCAGTTATAACATTAACCTATTCTTTCCCTATTTTATCTTATTCTTCACATCCCTTTTCCATGTTGGTGTTATTTAGCCCAGGGCTTTTATTCTGTCGGCACGCCGTGGTAAACAGTACTGATGCCTTTTTTTTAAAAAAAATTTATTGTTTGTCTATCCCCGCCCGTCCAATGCTACTTTAAAGACACTTTTTTATGTGGTGAATATCGGCACTTTTTTTTTTTGTTAGACACCGTGGTCAGCCAAGTAAAATACCCTTTTCCACGCTTTCAAACGTAATAGGCATATAGGGCTAGACCTGTATTTTATAGACCAATCGACACTTGTTGGGTGGTATGGTCTTTACTTCCCAGGACTTACTTAGTGCCCATTTAGGGCTGGGTCGATCCACGAGCGAATGACCTTTTAAAAAAAAAGTTTATCTTCTTAACGAATTCAACCCCCGACCTTTGGATCCACGGGCGAGCGTCTAATCGCTACACCACAGCGGTATTAGTAGTATTAGTAGTGATAGTCTTCTGTCACTGCTGTCTGTTTTATTTTTTAGGGGGTTGTAGACAGGGCCTTGAGACTGAGGATTTAGGGTCTCCCGGCTAATGCTGTCTGCATAGACACAGACTGCAGGTGGGGATTTTCAATTTTGCTCCAGAGAAAAACTACCATCACCTTACCAAGGGTCGAACTCGAGTCTTCCGCCTGAGAGCCTGACGTTGTTACCGCTTGGCCAGCCCCTCCTCAGTAGTAATAGTCATCATCATCAACCACATCTGCCGTCAAGCGCCGTGGGGAGGAATAGTTTGCGATCCAGTGCACGCTGACTGCCACTTGCTATTGCCATGCCGTGAAGGCGTAGAATGTCTTTAATGTTGTCCACGCTATTTTTCCGCGACCGCCCTCTGGCTCTTGTAGCTGATCTTCTGAGATGTAGTGCTTGTGATGGTATTTGATCTTTCTGCATTCTAATGAGATGGCCAAATCACTTGACCAGTTGTTTCTCGATGAATCTAGTACAAGGAGTTTAATAGCAATAAGAGTACTTATAGAATCAGCTGCCGTAATAGGTTTGCAGTGGTAGGGCTAATAGCAACAGTACTATTAATTAATGAACTTACCCAAGTTCAAGGTGTCTCCTTCGTGCCAAAGAACTGCATGGCTGTTGGGTGAACAGTCGTTAACGAAGGCAGTCAGGTCGTTGTAGGGGCGACGCCTGCTGGTGGATGTAATGTCCTAAGTCCCTTTCCCAGCTAATAGTGAGGGTACTGCTGGGGTGACCATTTGTTAACCCCTCACATAATGCTTCAAGTCAGAGTGGACGCTAGGCACGGCCACTTTTTTTTTAAAGCCGTGGCAGTTCTGGCAGGCGGTGGCCGTTGCATTTTTGCTCCACTTGTAGACTGGAAGGATATAGTTTCGTCACCCAGCTTCTGAGTTGAGTGCATGGTGTGACACTGTGAGCTACGAGTGTTTTTCGTTGGCACAGGAGCGGAGCAACAATGGGGCGACCCGTTTGCTATGATGCTGAAACTAGGATTACCAGATTACCAGATTACTATTAATTATAATTAAAATAAATCAACCTAATAATGATAATTTGTCAATATTTTTTATAGGTTATATGTTCGTTGCGTATCCTTTACAGGACGTTGCAGAACCAAACCCAGCATTGGCTGATGTGGTTTTTTTAGGCAAATCTACGTCTAGTAGTTTTTGTATATTGCTTTCTGGACGGCCGGACTTCTCGATACCACTGTCGAAACCAACGCAAGGCGCAAGGTCCACAGCTAGGATCGAACCCGGCACCCTGGGATTACGAAGCGCGTGCGCAACGCCTAAACCATAAGCCACAGACGACGAAATTTTGATAATGTTGATAAAATACACGGTTTTGACCCAGCCAACATATGCATCAACACACCAATCCTAGTAATTACGTTTACACGGCGATATTACTTCCCTAATTCCCGGGAGAAGGCAGGGCGCCACACAGCTGATTTAGATCTCCAGTGTATAGCAAGGGTATCCCAGATGAAAGGGGTCAAGGATTGGCTACAAGAGCCATCCTCTCAACAGCTGTAGCCCCGCAACATAACCACAGTTTTATCACTTGTGATTGCTATATTAATTCTCACAACGTTTCTGATTGTTTCCACGCTGTCTTTTTTAAAAACTTCACTCAGACTAGCGGTTTTCAAACTGTTTTTTCCCCCCTCTGTGTAGGTTCCGGGGCTGGGAGGGGGGGGGGGGGGGGGGGGGGGTGTAAACCAACCTACTTTCACCATAACAAAAATAACCCCCCAAAAAGTAGTATATCCTTAACAGGACGTTGCAGAACCAACTGCAGCATTTTTTGGCTGTTGTGGTTTTTCTTGGCAAATTTTACATTCAGTTGTTCGTCATTGCCGCTGAACGGTTAGCTTTCGGTCCCACTGTCGAAACCAACGCAAGACAAATCGTCCGCAGCTAGGATCAAACCCAGCACCCCGGCATTACAAGCGTGTAATAAAACACAAATAAATAGTGGTGTTCTCTTCTATTTGGAGTGCATCTTCCTGTGCATCCCCCACCCTTTTTTTCAGTGCATCCGCCACCGTTTTTTTTCCTTGCATCCCCCGCCATTTTTTTTCCTGTGCATCCCCCACCATTTTTTTCCTGTGCATCCCCCACCGTTTTTTCCTGTGCATCCCCCGCCGTTTTTTTCCTGTGTATCCCCCACCGTTTTTTCCCTGTGCATCCCCCACCGTTTTTTCCTGTGCATCCCCCATGACCGTTTTTTTTTCCTGTTTTCCCTGTGCATCCCCCGCCCGTTTTTTCCTGTGCCTTTTTTTTCCCCCCACCGCCGTTTTTTCCTGTGCATCCCCGCGCCGTTTTTTCCTGTGCATCCCTGTTTTTGTTCCCCGTGCATCCCCGCCGTTTTTTCTGTGCCTGCATTGCCGTTTTTTTCCCGTGCATCCCCCGCCGTTGTTTTTTCCTATCATCCCCACCGTTTTTTTTGCCATCCTGTGCATCCCCCACCGTTTTTTTCCCTTTGCATCCCCCACCGTTTTTTTTCCTTGCATTCCCCCACCGTTTTTTTCCTGTGCATCCCCCACCGTTTTTTCCTGTGCATCCCCCACCGTTTTTTCCTGTGCATCCCCACCGTTTTCTTTACTGTGCATCCCCCACAGTTTTTTCATGTGCATCCCTCGCCTTTTTTTCCCCTGCATCCACCACCGTTTTTTCCTGTGCATCCTCCGCCGTTTTTTTCCCTGTGCATCCCCCACCGATTTTTTTCCTTGCATCCCCCACCATTTTTTTCCTGTGCATCCCCCGCCGTTTTTTTCCTGTGCATCCCTCACCGTTTTTTTCCTGTGCATCCCCCACCGTTTTCTTTCCTTTTCCAAATATGAATTTAACAGTTGAGTAGACTAGCACTATGTGGTACAGTTAATTACCCGGCATATTTCATTGCATTTCGTCAGATTCATCACTACAGAGTTTACGTCTGCGTGTAATGAATATAGCACAAAATATGAATCCTTCCAAAGAATAAAATTTCTTTTGTTACACTATTAATCTTATCTAAGAAACAGTAAGGTTAATGACACAGTTACCACGGAAGTCTGAGATTAATTACATGATCCTTCTTCTGTTTACATAATGCAAGGTTGGAGACTAAGGTGTGCTAATTATTGAGAATACAAACACCACGCTGTGCTAGTAACGTTTGTCCCCCCCCCCCCCCCCCCCCCCCCCCCCAAACAGAAATGCCTGTGCTGTCTGTTTAACCTTTCTATGGTGAGGCTTATGGTTTCCCCCGGGGAGCAGGATCTACAACGCCAAGGATCACTGAAGTACACCTTTGTTTCTGCTGCACACATTGAGAAGAATATTGGCTCTGGCATTATATAGATGTTTAGGTATCACGAACGCCAGATGTGTGTAGTTTGAAGATAGCAGAAAGCCGATAGTTGGCATTTTCTCGCAGCGGGAAATGTCAGTTACTGCAGATGTAGCACCCCAGCAGTGTACGGAGTTTGTGGAAACGGTTAATGAAGCAGCGCTAGCAGAGTGAGAATCATCTCAAGGGCCTTGCCGACTGGCGTCGGCGATCATGCCTCTCCACGTTCTGCGATCGGCAACTGCGTGTCAGTTCGTGTGCTGACACCCCTCCATGCTACGTCAAAAAGCTGTCAAGAATCTTCTCATGCAGACGTCCTCTGCAGGGTTGCCATAAAGGCATTTTTGATGCCAGATTTCACAAATTTTGGCATATTTGAAATTGAAGATAATGAACGGGCATATTTTGGCATATTTGTGTTTTTGCTGGCTTTTCCTATCAAGATGTGCTCACAATTTCTTCATGGTTTCTCCGTTAGAAACACGCATATTTACTAAAAATCAGTGTAGACCTACAGTTAACATCTTTATTTCAATTTGACTTTGTTGTGATGTCCTGGTACGGACTAACGGAGATTCACGCCATTTCTTATTGTATTTGTTATCTTCCTAAACGGATCGTGACTTCGATAAACCAAGGCCCTCTGTAATTTATGTTAATCTACTAGAGTAAATGCGGGATATAAAACCAAAACCCACCACTGATACCAAGTGATTCAGACTGTTCAGAAACTACTTGAGGACAGAAAATAGAGAGGACATAGACCTAGTTCTGTCTGTGATATATTTTGTTTTCTTTTACCAATGGCCACGTCATTCCCCACCCCAAAATGGAAAGCATCTTATGACATCGCAAGTATAATATTAACTGGAAGAAAGCATACCCACGGCTCAAAAGATCTTCAGACGGATCAGAGGCAGCATATTGCAAACTGTGTCAGTGCACTGTTGCACCAAGAATTAGTAGCATTTCAAATCATGAAAAATCCAAAAAAACACAAGATGAAAACTCCGTCAAAAAGCCAGTTACAGTTCATTACAGCAGTAAAGCCAAATTGATGATAAAGTTAAAGGTAGCATAGTTGCAACTTGCTGTAGTCATGACCTGCCATTGTGCAAAACGCACAATTGATCATCTAAGTTAAATCATGAGAGCGCATTGTCGGGGGAGTACATTGGAGCACACATACAGTGGCATATAACTAAATGTTCATGCCTAATTTAAAAAAAAATATTATATCGCCTGCACCTAAGGATGACCTTATTGATGATTTTCGGAACAATAAATATGCCATCATTATAGATGAGTTGCAAAGACTTCCCCCCATCTGAGAAAATGCTTAAAGATTTTACACCTGAAAAGGTTTACGCTGTATCTTCCACTTGTTCCAGTGAGGATGACAGTGAAGAATTCAATCTAGAGCTTTTGATGTGAAGTGAGTACAATGTTACATTTTATTTGGCATTTTCTAGCATACTTTGGGTAATGGTTTGGCATAAAATGAAGTTTTTTACTTGGCAACCTTGGTCCTCTGTCTCTCTTTCCACAGACCTATCAAGTGGTCACGAGGTTCCAGTTTCCTTCTTCTCATAAGGTGAACTAAAAAAATAATTACTGTCTCTTCCTGATGTTTGTGATAAGTTGTCTTCGAGCACTCGCATCTTTAAAAACATATGGGTTTACTCTTGTTGGCTGTCTAATGAATTCTAAGGATTCTTCTGTAAAACCAGGTCTCGGAGACCTTATTTATAAACTGTCAGGATTTACAGCCATGTGTTAAAATTTGCTATGTGTAGCATGCGAGAATTCTTTTCCTAACCTCCAGAGACATGGATTTATTGCATAAAATGTTCTTCATTTGATAAAACGCAGTTCTAGCCTGTTATGTTCTGTTCTTTATCTCTATAATACATCTTCCGTTGGATGTTACCCTTGGGCCTAGATATTTCAGTTTCTGTAAGAGTGAGAATACTGTGAAATCAAATCAACCCCCCCCCCCCCCCCCCCCCAAGAAACAATGTAGATCTAGTCAGCTTCCCAATAAAACACACACACAACGAAAGTTGCGGTCAGAAAGCTTTCATCGGCATATAAAAATATGGGCCGTGGTACAGTTACATAAGAGATTGCATATTGGTTGAAACTTGAGATCTCTTCATTAGCCACCAAAGAAGGTGCCGGTACACGTATGGAGAATGTTTTAAGTGCAGTGGTATCGATCTTGAATCAATATTCCATATTTGTGTTCCGGTGCCTCATTTGTGGGGAAATATGAATAGACCAACTGCCCCCATAGCAAGCATGTTGTAAAAGGTGATTCTTTAGAAGTGTTTCCTTGGAAGTCGGAGGGAGTGCATCTGCCTGAGAGGCGAGGACCAAGAGTCTGCGAATAAAGAAGCCAGATCTGTAGAGTTGATGTGCACGCAGATCTCAAATGCTGAAACAAGACCAAAGTTTAGAAGTGTACGAACAACCATAATTTTTCTATGGAGTTTACAGCACTATTAAACAAAGTATATATATATTTTTTTTTTTTTAACCACAATTGTGTTATTGGTGCCAAACATGAACATTAACAACAAAAGAGAAAAAAAAATCAAAACAACATACATCCTAACTGTAACTAGAAGATACAAGATCATAAATAACGATATCAGGAAAGAAATTTCGACGAAAGCAGTATCAAACTACATCAGAAAAGAACAGATCAAATGGTTTGGACATGTGTCAAGACTCCCACCAGAGAGTGCACCACATAAAGCCCTTCAAGAGACATAATGTAAGCAGAGCCAGAGGTCGGCCACGCAAGCGATGGTAAGATGAAATATCCGAGGCCGTAAATACCAGCACCGATTCAGCACTTTAACCTGGTTACTCTTCAAAACCTGACACTGAACAGCAGCACGGAACTACAGAATAAGCTTACATTAGCCAGTGTTAAAAAAAAAACACACACGCGCGCACGCACACACACACATTCACACCCAAAGACAGACAGACATACATACATGCACACACACACACACACACACATACATACATACATACATACATACATACATACATACATACATACATACATACATACATACATACATACATACATACATACATACATACATACATACATACATACATACATACATACATACATACATACATACATACATACATACATACATACATACATACATACATACATACACACACACACACACACACACACACACATACATACACGCATACGCACACACACACACACACACACGCACACACACACGCACACACACACAGGCATACAGGCATACATACATACATACATACATACATACATACATACATACATACATACATACATACATACATACATACATACATACATACATACATACATACATACATACATACATACATACATACATCTGCATGCATGCAGACACACACACACACACACATGTATACCCACACACACACACACACACACACACACACACACACACACACACAGAAAGAGAGAGAGAGAGAACGAACTATGTTTTCACAGGTTTACAAATAGGGCATGTAGGCCCGTCTTCCATTCGGCCCTTCTAAGCATTTATCCGTCAGACCAGAATCGCATGTTATCAGTAATACAGTTATGTACAATAATGCATGTTATGTATAAAAAAAATACAGAAATATAATGAAACTAGTTGTACCCAGCCACGCGTTGTGTGGCCCAGATTGGTGAAATTGAGAGGGAAAAAAATAGCTCTCAGCTAACAATGTGTCACACCCTCCCCCCCCCCCCTTTTTTTTTTCCTCGACGCAGTCAATTTTTCCCTCTCCGATGGATTGAAAAATCATCCCCTGGCGAAATTATTAAAATAGAAATAATTAAGAAATGAGAACTTTAAAATAATATTTTAAGCTCTCTCAGCTAACTGTGTCTGGCATAACCGCCCCCGCCCCACCCCCCCCCCCCCCCCAAATCATATCATCTTCTCCGAAGGTTGATGGGAAAGTCACCGTGTAACGAAATATTGTAACTAAATTGAGCTTTGCATCCGTGTCTACGCAGACTAAAATAGGTAGCATTAACTTGTCTCTTCTTCTTCTGCCTTTCTATCCCCCAATGGAGCATAGGCCCTCAACCAACTCACGCCAAGTTGTTCTATCCTTCGCCATTACATAGAGCTCTCCCCATGTCCCAATCTTTCTAACCTCATTCTCCAGCTCTCTTCTCCATGTGTTTTTTGGCCTTCCTCTATTTCTATGCCCCTGTGAGTTCCAATGCAAAGATATTCTAGTTATGCTGTTCTCCTGTTTTCTCAGTGTGTGCCCTATCCAACGCCCGCGTCTTTTCCTCACCTCCTGATCCACTGGAGCCTGTTTAGTTCTCTCCCAAAGTTGAACAGAGAAGTAAATTTAGCCAGTGTAACAGCTACCACATCACCCATCCAGTACCAGTACTACTGCAACCACAACCACCACCACCATCACAACAACAACAACAACAACAACTGTCACTACAGTCTGTGAAGGTCGGTGTAGAAAAGAAGAGTTAGCGCCGCATGCTGTCGCCACGGACTATTTAGTTTGATTTTGCCCCGTACATAGGAAAAAAACAACTTTATCACGGAACCATTGATGGAACCCACAGTGAAAAGTACACTATACTCACGAATAGGGGAGAAAAATACCCCGCACTCGTCATCTCTCCCTCTCCTAGGGAACGATTATTAGCTGACCTTGGCATCTGTGTCCACCCAAACTAAACTGGACTGTAAGCCGTCTTAGTTAACATAACAGTTTCTGTCATCGCCGAATAGTTTTTGACCGAGAAGCGTCGCGGGGAGGCTAATTAGGACTTAACTGAAATCGGGTGTCTTTGGGCGAAAGGCGCAGATATCGCAGCCTAGCTGTAAACCACAACACAACGTGGCAACCACCCTTTTAGGGGGAAAAGAACAATTATTACCCAGCAGGGAATCGAACACCTGTCACCCGAGTGAAGGATGACATACTTACAACTTTACTACCGACGACTGAAGAGTTTAGGTCAGATATCGCAGCCTTGCTGTAAATCACAACCACAACACAACGTGCCAACGGCCCTCTCGAGGGCGAACCAAGATTACCTGTGACATGACCATTGAGCATCTCGTCGCCGTTGTCGCAGGCTAGCTGTAAACCCCAAAACCGAAAAAGGCGTAGATATCGCAGCCTAGCCATAAACCACAACACAGCGTGCCAGCCGCCCAGTTAAGGGCTAAAAAAAATTATATCACCTAGCGGGGAATCGAACGCGGTTCACCTGCATGATAGACAGAATACTTAACTACACTACAAAACACTCAAGCAAATAGTGGAAATAATTATATAATAATGCAAAGTTCAATAGGAGCTCATCAGTCAAATATGGCCGATCACATAAAAATAAATCCGGGCCGGCAACGAAACCGTTGCTGGAGCTGCGTCGTTCGTGATTTGTGCGATTTTCTGACAAAAAATCACGCTTGGAGTCAAAGGCAACGTTGTGTGCAAATTTGAAAGCAATCGGTTCAGTAGTTTCCGAGTTTTTAATCGGAAAATTAACACTTTTTTATTAATATAGATAATGCATACACACGTCATATATATACAGCCATTATAAAAATACCCATGTGCACATTTTCTCAAGTGCTCACATAGACACATACACATAGACATACATACACACGTACTCATATACATACACACACATACACACTGATATACAGACAGACATTTACATACTATTCATGCACAAACTAGAGCGTGAAAGAAAGAGAGAGAGAGAGAGAGAGAGAGAGAGAGAGGGAGAGAGAGATCCTAGTGTTGCTGCTGATTGTTCTATACACCATGTACCTAATGCCTGCGTCACAGCTGTGGTATTCAACATGCAGCGCTTATTTCTGGGCGAACAACAAACAGTTAACGCCCCTAAGATAAGATAGTCCTCCCCGCTGTGTCTGCAAACTTAATGTGGAAACTCCAGGAGATTTCCGTATCCTTGATAAGTTCTCGGGGAAACTACCGCCTTTTTGGTGGTTACACTTTCGCTGCCATAAACATATTTACTGTTGAATTAAGAATCGACATCGCAGTACTCGTGACATTCTCATAAGCGCTCTGACTCCATCTTCGGCAGAAGAGTTCTAATAGTAATTCCGATGACACTAGTTGGGTACCACGCAGCCCGTATTTTTGGGGAGGGAGGGACCAGTGTGAAAATCGTAATTTTGACCATTTTGAGTTTACGTACTATATTTACCTTAATCAAATTGAAATAAGTATATAATTAACACATATAACTTTATTTCTCTGTGATTTATTGTGTATATGACAGATAAGGAAGGCCCCTGCAAAATTTCATAAAGATCTGACCATATTTAGATATTTTTAACCATTAGCAAAATCTTGCATAATTTATGATTTTCCAACTTACCCATTTCCCTTAAATTCATTGCAAAGTCCACAGTCTATATTCTGCACCCCCTCCCCCCGTCCCCCAATTTTTTTATATTTTTTCCCCTTTTTTCGCGAACTTTGTTACAGTCAGCTCATTAAGCCGAATTGACAGGCCCATCCGGTTCCATTTAGGATTGTTGTCTGTATGATTCGATCTTCAGATATAAGAATCAAACAGAAGAAAATCCTAAACACCTCGTTTAACGTGTAACAGTTATATCAGGACATCGCTATGGTCAAGAGGTAACCTGTCGCACTGTAAGGTTAACAGTAAAGTCGAAAAAGT
>CAJHNH020005113.1:367500-402500 GCA_905116865.2 Candidula unifasciata | reverse complement strand
TACATAAATCGCTCTCATTTAATGTCAGAAAGTGGGTGCTAAAATGCTACATAGAACCTGTTCTTCTGTATGGCAGCGAATCTTGGAATGTCACTGAACAAATTAAGAAGAATTGGAAGCAACTGAGATGTAGTTTCTGAGACAAATTTTACGAATACCTTGGACGGCCAGAGTAACTAACAACGATTGCTTGAAAGGATCTAATGATGGTAGGCCTCTGTATGCAACAATAATAAAGAGACACACACTGTTCTTTGACCACATAATGAGAACAGAGACATTGGAGAACATCATAACAACTGGAAAGATAAGTGGAAAGAGGGTTAGAGGCAGACCATGAGAGATAATGCTGGATGGGCTAAAACGATGGCATGGAGGGATATCATCAAGAGAGCTGTTCTAAGCAACCAGGGATCGTGATCTGTGGAGACGCACGAGAGCCTACGCCGGTTGGCAGGGCACATGATGATGACGATGATACATTGCATAACTGAAAGAGGGAGGGGCGGGTAGCTGGCTAATATATATTATTGTTTCAAGGAAATTGAAATATTTAGCGCATATTAAACGTTACACGTTAAAATAATATGGAATAATCAACGGTATAATTTTTCTTGTGAGTTCAAGGACTTGGGGGAAGAGGGTGGGGATGGAGGTAGATAACTGCCTCCCTGGCAAGCAGATTGTAAAGTGCAGTTAATCAGGGATGTTTCCTTCGAAGTCGGAGGTAATTTCCTTGGAGGTGAGAGACCAACAGTCTGCATACAAATAAACCAAATCTGTAACATGGTTGTGCACACAGAACGCAAGTTCTAGAATAATACTTCTTCTTCTTCTCTTCCACCTTGTACCTCAGTGAAATGTCGGGGGGGGGGGGGGGGGGGGGGGGGTGTACAATTTGTTGATAAGCTTTGTCAAGAGCACTATTAAGATTGATGTTCATTTCTGTAATGCCGAGGTCTTTCGCTTGCTTTATACCCGTTGTAATGTTTCAATGTGGCTCGCTGTGGTAGATAGTACCAGGGCATTCTTGTTAGGTGTCCGAATCACTTTTTGTTGTTCTTTGATGACATGTAAGACTGGCTTTATTCCTAGCATTTCTTTGATTTCGTGATTTCCTATTCTGTCTTTCCTTACAATTCCTGCAGTTCTTTTAAGGCATTTCATCTCTGTTGTCACAATTTTGACGTTCATTGGAGTATGTAAGTGTCCGCGTTTGGCACTGATAGCATAACGTTGGCCAAAAAATAGTTCTGATAAGATTAACTTTATTACTCTAGAACAATACTAAAGAGCAGAAATTGACGACCAAGCAGAACTTTCTGTTTACAACCGGTGAACGTGAAGACCGGTAATGGAGGGTATGGTTCCTAGGAGAGGAAGCAGGGTCGACTAGTACAATGGTGGGCAAGGATATTAAGAGATCACTGGGCGTGCTGGGTGTCTAGGGACCGAGTAGCTTTCCGGAACGTCGTGATCACAGCAGCGTTCTGTAAATGAACCGTGCAGCCAGTACTTTCACATACTGGTTCCCAACCCATTGTTCGTGACCGCTAGAAGGAGTTGTTTTATTCACTGATTGCCACTTATCATCACGCCGGCCGCTTGTACTCCCCAGGACTTTACCTGGCGCCGATTTAGAGCTGGATCACTCGGAAGTTGAGGTTATTTGTGAAAGGCAAAAGAAATGTCCGGCTCCGTCAGGACGACCTTTGGATCCGCAGACGAGCGTCTAGCCCATTGGTTCGGTCAGTTCTATGATAATCTCCCCACGTTACACACTAGCCCACTTCTGATTGGTCGACCTCCAGTCACTCGACCTTCGTTCACTGCTAGGGGTGGGGTTTGTCGGCAATGCCTTTGATATCGCGTGTTATATTTTTAAGAACACCAGCGCTTTTAACACTGCAAAAACATTTAGAAACTGGGTCTAACCCATAACCCCCCTAGAGAGTGCTGCAACCTATGTCACATGCATTCTCTTTCTCGGATGGAAAACGTAACTGAAAGACAAGCCAGAAGGGAAACAACATGGCCGTAAACACCCCCCCCCCCTCGCCCCCAACAGTAAACGAGTAAAAAAATGTATCAGTGCAACGTGACCTATTTCGTCTGGGGAGATTATTGTGGAACTAGCTGGGGCAACCCCCAACCATAAATTATTTTTGTTGCTACCTCATAACTTCAATGAATATGTTTTCCAATGGTCTTTGACGACCCACAAAATTTTCGCGACCCACAGGTTGAGAACCGCTGATCTAGCCGCTACACCACCAAGGCTTCCGTTGTTAGTTTCGCAATTTGCAAATTGGATCGCATTGGTTTCGCCTCTACTGTTGGTCAAAGATATCAGGTGATCATTAGAGACTAAACCTGTTATGTAGAAATGGTCACTCGTCTTTCAGGGAGGGACTTTCTGGGCCGGAGGCGACATCTGTGTCCTGTCATGCGTTAGTTAGGTCACAGTATTTCTGGTCGCTTGGTTACCGTGTGAGATAGCCGTAAATAAGTAAAAGGTAAAAGTAAATGTCCCTTTTCACGCCTTTAGGCGCATCGGGCATATGGGAAGAACGCCCATATGTTTACAGACCAGTCGGTACGCCGACCGTCTTTGCTTTCCTTGGAGATACATGCTGGTACCCATTTTAGGCTTGGTCGACCTGCGACTCCCAGTACCTTGATGAAAATCCATGCAGCCAGCAGTGGGTTTCGATCACGGTACTTTGAAATTACGAGTCGGACTCGCAACGCACAAATCACGCGTAAGTGAGTTCAAAAGAAAAAGTAAAGAGTCCCACTTCCATGCCTTCAGACTTATTGGGCATATAGGGCTAGACCTATATTTGATAGACCGTTCGGAACTTGATGGGTGCTATGGTCAGCATCACGCCATTCACTGTAAGTAAAGGAGCATTTCCCACGCCCTTGGGCCTATTGGGTCCCTTTACACGCCAGTGGCGCTTTGACATGAGGCTAGACTCATTTTATAGACCAGTGATGGGTGATCTGGTCAACACTACGCCGGCCGCATTTACTTGCCAGGACTTTACCTAGTACCAATTTGAGGTTGCGTCAACCTAGGTCATGTTTGAAAAAAAAATAACCGCCGGGCTGTATATGGATTTGAACCCATTACCGTCGGATCTGCAAGCGAGCGTCTAGCCGCCACACCACGGCGACTTCTCTGTATATAAATATGTATGAATATATATATATATATATATATATATATATATATATATATATATATATATATATATATATAAAGCTAGAGCATCACGCCCGCCGCCTTTACTTCCAAGGACTTTACCTGATACCTGTTTTAGGCTGGGTCGACCTAGGCTACAATGTTATTTTCAAGGGGAAAAATTCCAACTGGTTGCGGATTTGGACCAATTACCTTGGTGAACTTATAGTGCATTGTGATAGATAACATGCCTACGTGGGAGTGTATGTGCGGCTCATGCGCGCCTGCGCTCATTTATCCAATGTCTAAACGTGAATTGTCGTAAGAACATTATTGTTGGTTTATCATATAGATTGTGACCTGTGATAACAAATCAAGTCCTCCAAACTGTTCAAATACAAAATACCAATGGAAGCTTCTGGCTAAGAGAATCATTGATTGAAGCCAACCTTTACGGGTCCCTTAGTGATTTGACAACATTGCAGATATAGATAATCTATTTTAAGCGAACTAAACAAGAAGAAGAAGAAAAAGAAGACGACGACTATGTGTAGTATGTGTGCACTGTTTTCATTTGTACACACAAACATTTAATAATGTGTATCTGCTGAGCAAGTATTTGTTTTATAAGTCTGTGCACTGTTGTTTATTGTGGCTGTATCAGTTTCTTTCTCAGCCCCCATTTCTTTCAACCAGTTGATGGCTCCCGCTGAGCGACTCGTAAACCGCATTGTTCTTCTAAATACGAGACGCTTTTAGATATTTATTCGGATAATGGTTTTCTGTTTTTACGTATATCGATGTCACTATTCTGTCTGAAGCAAGTTAAAGAACTTAAATATCTAGGAAGTTTATTCTCAGAGGATGGAAGAATAGATCGAGAAATAGAAACAAGTTGCAAACGAGCCAGTGCACTTATATACCAACTGACACCGTTATTAAGACATACAAACATAAGTATGAGTGTCAAGAAGCAGATAATAAAACAGCATATTCATACTAACACTATACTACCAGTGCCAGACTTAGACATAATCAAAGGCTAACCTAATTAAAATTACCACCTGTGAAATGAGATGCTTGAGAAAAGCCGTCAACTTAACCGTCCGAGACAAAGTTAGAAATGATATTATCAGAATGTAGGAACAATACCATGCAGCAAATTCATTAGGAAACAGAAGATCAAATGGTTTGGTCATTTAGTAAGAATACAGCCAGAACAACTACCAATGCAGGCGCTACACATGAAACGATCTAAAGTGAAAGCAAGAGGCCGTCCTAGGAGAAGATGGATTGATAACATTAAAGAACTTCTTCATCGACACTGAATGATAGTAGCCAATGCTGCCCATCAAGCAGTGAATCGCAAACTGTTCCTCCCCACAACGCTTAACGGCAGAAGTGGAAATTGATGATGATGATGACTGTTCTAAATAATCAAATGTACTGTCTTTACGTATAGCCAGTAAAATACACAGCACATACATAAGTGATCATTCACAAATAGACATGAATATCTACCACTACTGAAATAGGACATTTCTTTTCCTGTTGTCGGTTGCATTCTGAGATCGGTATGGTGTGTGGCTTCTTTTGTCCAACTGCTTAGGTTGTATCAAAGTGTCACAGAGGGGAGTTATGTGTAGTTTCGCTTGTGTCTCTTTCACTGCCTCCACCCATGACCTAATTGGTCGGCCTCTTGACTTGAGCCTGCTATTCTCATGTAGTATGCTAGCTGATTTGGTTCCATTCTGACCAGATGACTAAACCATTTGATTCTTTGATGCTCTGTGAAGGTATTCACCGGTGCTGTGTCTATTATTGTTCTTAGTTCTTTGACGGTGACCCTGTTACCCCCCCCCCCCCCCTTCTTCTTTTTTTTTTGTCCGCCGTATATCTTATACATCTATTCTTACATGTGATTGTGCGTGTATGGTTTTTCTAGGATTGTCATTAGCATTGACAGTGGTAAGCCAGATTTAGGTCAGATCTAGGTAAAGGTAAAGTCGAGAGGATAGACTTCATTGCACCGGGTTTTTTTCCGCATCACAGCTGGCTGCCTGTTGAGAGCGCCGCACAGAGCACGACCTCTATAGCTTCGGCGACATTCCCTAGGAATCTCCTTAACAACTGCACTCGTGATTTGAACTGCGCTACCGTGAAACGAATCTACGACCTTCAGAGCACGAGGCAAACGGCTTGACCACTTGGCCACGGAGACCCCTAAGCGAGATCTATAAAACGTATGTGCATACAGAACTAACATTCTAAGACAAAGCCAAAGTAATCTGTATTCATAATGCCAAACCACAGACGCAGATAGTTGGACCTATTCTCATAAAGTATGGACATAAAATAAAGAAGAAGAGAAGAAAGAAACCATCTAGGAAATAACAGATACATAATTTATAAATTGATATTTGACACCGACAAAATATCCTTAAACAACAACAGATCGGTTTACATTGAACACGACCTTCTGCATGCTCATACAGGAGGCTGTGACATTGAATCCCCTCGGCCTGCCATAAACATCAACACGAACCACACAGTGCAAGCAGTTGAATTGGATCAGGTCAGCAAAACTCCTCTTTGGCAGTGCAATAGGAAGGATGTAAAACATAAATTACGACCTAAAATGTGGGACTCTGGGTTCGTGGCTAAGTGGTTGAGCCGTTTACTTCCAGCTCTGAAGGATTTGGGATCGTTTCACGGACTGTGCTGCGTGGTTCAAGGGCGCAGTTTTTAACGGTAATTCTCAGGGATCGTTGCTGGATCTTCTACTGTCATGAATGGAATCCAGGCCAGCACTTATGGTTTCTGTCGTCAGCGTTCGCTTTAGGGTCCTAGTCCCTCTATTTCATTTCAGCGCCTATTTGGTGATTCTCTGCTCATCTTTTCTCAGAATGTTTCCAGTATAGCAAGATGTATGTATGTATTTTTTTTTTTTTTTAATATCCAGAAACCATGAGTTGTTAACCCTTTGTCTCGGTACTATGGATATCGCAACCTTTCGGCCTTGATTCCATGATAGGTATCGTAAATCTGGGGGAAATGTGGCTTTTCTGCCTACAATCGGGAGTAAAGCCGGACCACAAGGAGTTCGTCACCCGGCCACCGCGAAGTCAGGTTTAGCTATGTATGTATTTATGAATGTATGTGTGTGGGTGCGTGCGTGCGTGTCTGTATATATATATATATATGTGTGTGTGTGTGTGTGTGTATGTATATATATGTGTATGTTTATATGTATGTATGTATATATATATATGTGTGTGTGTGTATGTATGTATGTATTTATGTATGCATGTATGTATGTATGTGTGTGTATGTATGTATGTATGTATGTATGTATGTATGTATGTATGTATGTATGTATGTATGTATGTATGTATGTATGTATGTATGTATGTATGTATGTATGTATGTATGTATGTATGTATGTATGTATGTATGTATGTGTTTGTGTGTGCGCGCGTGCGTGTGCCTGCATGCATGCACGTATGTATTGTGTGTGTGTGTATAAAAATGTGTGTGTGTGAGTATGCGTGCGTCTCTCTCTCTCTCTCTCTCTCTCTCTCTCTCTCTCTCTCTCTCTCTCTCTCTCTCTCTCTGTATGTTTAATAATGTTAGCATTGAATGAGTTGACACACCTGTTACCTAGGGCTCTGTCCGGGTACCACCCCCTCTTCTTGGGGTTTTCGACCACGTGGTCAAAATATCTTGTTTTACGGCAGTGCTAAGCCTTGAAGCCCCTCCCCCTCCCTCCCTCTTGTTTAGTGTATCTCCCCTGAATAAATGTTGTCAGCTCAGTCGTCTTCGGCTTCCAAGGTGGCTTTCAAGTTTCGAGGCAAAATTTACTCGAACATTTCATTCTGATGCTAAGTTGTTCGAGTTCCGAGATACAACGGTGTGAGTGTGTATGTATGTATGTATGTATGTATGTATGTATGTATGTATGTATGTATGTATGTATGTATGTATGTATGTATGTATGTATGTATGTATGTATGTATGTATGTATGTATGTGTGTGTGTGTGTGTGTGTGGGTGGGTGGGTGGGTGGGTGGGTGGGTAGGTAGGTAGGTAGGTAGGTAGGTAGGTAGGTAGGTAGGTAGGTAGGTAGGTAGTTAGGTAGGTAGGTAGGTATGTGTGGGGGAGGGTGATGGGTTTAACAGATACAAGGAGTAACGTAATAGTTGTTGGCATAAATTGTGATATATAAATGTCTTGCTCGCATACTAGTGATATTTACGTAGGTGGTTGTACTTTTTTTTTCCCCAGTGCGGTTTAAATCTGTTTGCCATCTCTTAGCAGTGTCAGTCAATAATGAATTATTAATGAGACGAAATATTTCATAATGTGACTTCCTTCTTCTCTACTTACCTCAGACAGAAATTGTAATTTTTTTGTTTAACATCTGTATAGCTCACCTCACCGCATCTCTCTTATTTGTGTGTGAAACTGCAGCAATGGAAGTTAACATGTACAGATGTGGGTCTCGCGTGGGAAGTGCAGGAAAGAGATAACGGAGAGCCAAAACGAAGCTTTTCTCTTTCAGTGCTAGCCAACGTGCCACACGTTTCTTAGTTATTTCGAAAATTATATAATGTTTTTGCTACTTCCTGTCGCACACATGTTATATTAACCCTATGTACCTGCATTTTTGCCGGCGTATGTGGCTTGGGCATTGCGAACGCGCTTCATAATGCCGGGGTGCCGGGTTCGATTCCAGCGGCGGGTCTTGCGCCTTGCGTTGATTTCGACAGTGGTATCGAAACGGCGACCGTCCAGAAAGCTGTGGTTGTTCATCCATCTCAGGACTTTAGTTTCTTTCCAGAACCTGAGTGTTGCAAGCACAACCGTTTTACAGATCTGACTTATTTGTATGCTGATTGTTGGTTTCCTGCCTCTCAATTGTTTTTAATCTCGTATCCTTACGAAACAAATAGTTAAAAGTAAACTAGACTTGGGACTGAAAAAGTTCCATTAATTCGATCAAGCTGAACAGCGGACCTGTTTCATCTGCACGTTTGTAGGCTTATAAATTAGCACAATGAGATTCGACATAGAATCTAGAATAATCGTTGTCCGTGGACGGAATCCGAGAACTGATAATATCGGGTGTTTCACTCGGGACGAAACCCAGTATTTCGTTCATAACTCTAACACTAATACAGATACGGCAACGAAATTTGGAGTGAACTTACCTCCGTTTATGCCAAAGTCCGGTGACATCATAACAGGTGCTGAAAAATGGCCACCAATGGCGTCAAGCATGAAAAACATCGCGTGACCTCGAGTGGCGCAGTGACACCTGACGTACTGAGACCGACGTCTTGGAACAAGCAACGCCGCGCCCAATTCTATCTGTACGCTTCAGTGATGGCCATTTTCAGCACGGACATTACTCAAGTCCTATGTAGTCACTTCATAGTTAGAGCATATTTATGTATATGTACTGTTATTGTTCTTGATGTGCTGATGAAGGCTAATCGCCGCAACGTCCTTTGTTTGTTTATTGTGATCGATTTTGTAGAGCTAACATAAACTGTTTGTTTTTTCTTACCAACTTTTTCTCTTCCCTATAATTTCCTACCCCTTTAAAAACTCGAGATTCATTGCACGTAATATAATTTCTCCCCGTGTGGGTTCCTGGGCCCCATTATAGGGAAAACAAGAATAGATCCACTGCCTACCCAAAAGCATGACGTAAGAGTCGACTAATTGGGAGCTTCCTTCAAAGTCGGAGTGCATCTGCCTAAAAGGCAAGGAACTCATACAGATAAGTCAGATCTGTAAAACGGATGCACACGCAACACTCAGGTTGTGAAACAGGACTGCAGTCCAGAAGAAGTGGATGAACAACCAGAACCTTCCGCCATAGTTAACCGCTGGTGAACGCGAAGAAGGAGGAGAAGAAGAAGAAGATAATATTAAATAAATATTAAAGACTCCCACGTACCATCTCCCCAACATTTAAAGAATAAATTAAAAATGTGATTTAAAAAAAGAGGAGAGCAAACACAGTCATGCCAATCATTATTAACAAGAACATGGAGAAAAATATGCACATTAATCAGTGTCAAATGACATTACATGTGTGTATTTGTGTCGTAGAAATAGTTTTTTTTTTTTTTTTCTTCAAATATTTTTTATTTATAATTGAAGTGAAAAAAGAAGGTGGGGATATTATTATAACATATTACTACAAGTACAGATAAATTCAAAATTGCTTGTCCCCCTTTGCCCCCAAAACGTCTTTGCCCCCCACCCTCCCACCGCACCCAGGGGGCGCGGTCTCTTGGTTGAAAAACAGCTGATATAAACATCAGTGCTCGGTCGGTGAGGTGGTCAGCATCACGCCGGTCGCCTGGTGGACCCCCGAGCCCAAGCTGCAAATTATTGTCTTTATTATATCACTTATGCTGTGTAGTCAGGGAGGGTCTCACTTATGCTGTGTAGCCAGGGAGGGTCTCACTTATGCTGTGTAGCCAGGGAGGGTCTCACTTATGCTGTGTAGTCAGAGAGGGTCTCACTTATGCTGTGTAGGCAGGGAGGGTCTCACTTATGCTGTGTAGTCAGAGAGGGTCTCACTTATGCTGTGTAGCCAGGGAGGGTCTCACTTATGCTGTGTAGCCAGGGAGGGTCTCACTTATGCTGTGTAGCCAGGGAGGGTCTCACTTATGCTGTGTAGCCAGGGAGGGTCTCACTTATGCTGTGTAGCCAGGGAGGGTCTCACTTATGCTGTGTAGGCAGGGAGGGTCTCACTTATGCTGGGTAGGCAGGGAGGGTCTCACTTATGCTGGGTAGCCAGGGAGGGTCTCACTTATGCTGTTTAGGCAGGGAGGGTCTCACTTATGCTGGGTAGGCAGGGAGGGTCTCACTTATGCTGTGTAGGCAGGGAGGGTCTCACTTATGCTGGGTAGCCAGGGAGGGTCTCACTTATGCTGGGTAGGCAGGGAGGGTCTCACTTATGCTGGGTAGGCAGGGAGGGTCTCACTTATGCTGTGTAGGCAGGGAGGGTCTCACTTATGCTGTGTAGGCAGGGAGGGTCTCACTTATGCTGGGTAGGCAGGGAGGGTCTCACTTATGCTGGGTAGGCAGGAGGGTCTCACTTATGCTGGGTAGCAGGGAGGGTCTCACTTATGCTGGGTAGTAGCAGGGAGGGTCTCACTTATGCTGGGTAGGCAGGGAGGGTCCTCACTTATGCTGGGTAGGCAGGGAGGGTCTCACTTATGCTGGGTAGCCAGGGAGGGTCTCACTTATGCTGGGTAGCCAGGGAGGGTCTGACTTTATGCTGGGTAAGCAGGGGAGGGTCTCACTTATGCTGGGTAGCCAGGGAGGGTCTCACTTATGCTGTGTAGCCAGGGAGGGTCTCACTTATGCTGTGTAGGGAGGGAGGGTCTCACTTATGCTGGGTAGCCAGGGAGGGTCTCACTTATGCTGGGTAGCCAGGGAGGGTCTCACTTATGCTGGGTAGCCAGGGAGGGTCTCACTTATGCTGGGTAGCCAGGGAGGGTCTCACTTATGCTGTGTAGCCAGGGAGGGTCTCACTTATGCTGTGTAGGCAGGGAGGGTCTCACTTATGCTGTGTAGGCAGGGAGGGTCTCACTTATGCTGGGTAGCCAGGGAGGGTCTCACTTATGCTGGGTAGGCAGGGAGGGTCTCACTTATGCTGGGTAGACAGGGAGGGTCTCACTTATGCTGTGTAGCCAGGGAGGGTCTCACTTATGCTGGGTAGCCAGGGAGGGTCTCACTTATGCTGTGTAGGCAGGGAGGGTCTCACTTATGCTGTGTAGCCAGGGAGGGTCTCACTTATGCTGTGTAGGCAGGGAGGGTCTGTGAGCCTGAGGATTTACGACCGCGGGGCTAGTGCTGTCGCCACGACTGTGCATTAAGAGGATTTGTGTGTGTGTGCCGCTGACAGAAAAAAATCCCAAGTTTTACCGAGGATTCGAACCTAGGTCTCCCGGTTGAGATCCCAGAGTTCAGCCAGCCGCTTCTCCCTTCGAGCCAAGTTAAACTTTTTTAAGAATCCGGATCGTAAAGGGTTTTAACCCACGACCTTTGAGCTCACAGGCGAGCGTCTAGCGCCCCCTCCCCCAGTACATTCCTGATGGGATTAACATTTTGTTTATGGTAACTGTTTTAGTACCAAATAATTCAACATACTTTTTTGGGGCAATTCTAAAGAAAATATAACGTTTCTGTTATCTCACATCACAGTCGTTATATTACATATCTGTATATGTATCTGGGCACATGGATAACATCAAGTGGAAGAAGTTCCACAGAGAGAAAGAACTGGGCAGACCAAAACTGCATTTTATAAATTGAAGAACGTTTTATACAATAAATCCATGTCATTTGAAGTTAGGAAAAGAATTATCGCGTTATATAGAGTCATTTTTAACATACGGCTGTGAATCCTGGGCGATTAATAAACAAGCCGAACAATTTCTTAAACCCTCGGAGATGTGGTTTTACAGAAGGATCTTTAGAATTCCTTGGACAGCTAAAATGAGCTACCCAGATGTTTTGAATGAGGCGAGGGATCGAAGACAACTTATCAGACATCAGAAAGAGACAGTAATCATTTCTGGTCATGTTTTGAGAAGAGGGAAACTGAAACATGTTGTGACCACTGGAAAGATCTCAGAAAAGAGAGACAAAAAAAAAAAAAAACAGCGTGAGAAGATTCGTGACACTCTTTTGACATGGCATGAAGGGGTGACAACATGAACTGATACACGCAGTTTCAGATTGCAGAATGTGAAGAGGCATGATCGCCGACGCCAGTCGGCAAGGCACTTGATGCTGATGATTTTTATTGTTCAGCTTAACTCATTCTGTTATTCAACTTAACCATCCGACACAAGGTAAGAAATGATATTATCACACAAGACTATGGAAGAAACACCAAGCAGCCAATTCGTTGAGAAGCAAACCATCAGATGTTTTATTCATCTAGTAAGAATGCAGCCAGAACAACTGCCGCTAAAGCAGCAGCTACACATCAAAAGATATGTCGTGAAAGCGAGAGCAGTGTTGCCAGATTTAAAAAAAAAAAACCCATTTTATGCCAAACCATTACCCAAAATATGCCAGAAAAATGAAAAATAAAGTATACCATTGTACTCACTTCACTTTAAAAGCTTTAGATTGAATTTTTCAGTCATCTTCACTGGAACCAGTGGAAGATACAGCGTAAACCTTTGGAGATATTAAATCTTCAAGCATTTTATCAGATGGGATGAAGTCTTTGCAACTCAAATATAAAAATGCATATTCCCCCCCCCCCCCCCCCCCCCCCGAAAATCATAAATTAGGTCATCCTTAAGTGCAGGCGATATAATATTTTTTATTAGACAGGAACATTTGTTATATGCAGCTGTATGTGCTCCAATGTACTCCCCCGACCATGCGCTCTCGTGATTTCACTTAGATGATCAATTGTGTGTATTTCCCAGTGGCAGATCATGCCTACAGCCAGTTACAACTCTGCTGCCTTCAACTTAATCATTACTTTGCCTAGGATTCATTGTTGTAATAAGCTGTGACTGACCTTTTGACGGAGTTTTCATCCTGGGTTTTTCGGATTTTTCATGATTTGATATGCTACTAATTCTTGGTGCAACAGTGCACTGACAGTTTGCAATATGCTGCCTCTGATCCGTTTGAAGTAATTTTGAGCCGCGGGTATGCTTTCTTCCAGTTACTATTATACTTGCGATGTCATAAGATGCTTTCCATTTTTTGGATGACATGGCAAAAGTGTTAAAAGTATTAAAATTTATATCACAGATAGAACTAGGTCTTTATCCTCTGTATTTTCTGTCCTCAAGTAGTTTCTGAACAGTCTGAATCACTTGGTATCAGATTTTTGTTTTATATCCCGCATTTATTTTTGTAGATCAACATACATTACAGAGGGCCTTGGTTTGTCGAAGTCACGATCCGTCTAGGAAGACAACAAATACAATAAGAAATGGCGTGAATCCCTGTTAGTCCGTACCAGGACATCACAACAAAGGCAAACTGAAATAAAGATGTTAATTGTAGGTCTACGTTGCTTTTAGTAAATCTGCATGTTTCTAACGGAGGAACCATAAAAAAAATGTGAGCACATCTTGATAAAAAAGCCACGAAAACCCCAAAAATGACAAAATATACCAGTTCAATATCTAATGCCAGCTTAATTTCAGATATGCCAAATTTGTGGAATCTGGCAGTATGGCAACCCTGAGCGAGAGGTCTTGGAGAGTATAGATTCAAGACAGAAAAAAAAGCTTCTTCGTCGACACAGAATGACAACAGCCATTGCTGCCCATCAGGCAGTGGATTGCAAACTTTCCTTTCCACGCCGCTCAACGGTAGAAATGCTTCAATTGATGATGATGATGATGATTACGATTATGGGGATAGTTTGTATTATTAGTATAACTATTTTTGACACATAATGTCTCTACTGAACTTCGTCAAGCGTAAGTGTTTTTGATTTCATGCTAAATTCCCTTTTAGTATATGGAAGATTCAAGAAACAATTGCCTGGGACTAAAATAGTTAGGCGAGTCTCGTGTTAGAGAGGTTTTACTGTACTTGCTGTTTGTTTGCCTGTGAATTCGTCGATCCCAGTATCTGATTGCTTTGATGGTGTGCGCGATTCGCTTCGTAGGAGAAATATTTTTCCAATTTGCTGGTGTTTTCTAATCCTCATCGCCAGGCTTTCATGCTGATATATCTGATTGTTTCTGTTTTCACGTTCTCTCTTATGTGACAGAGAGAGAGAGAGAGAGAGAGAGAGAGAGAGAGAGAGAGAGAGAGAGAGAGAATGAGGAAGAAAAAAAGAGAGAGTACCTTTGCACACACACACACACACACACATATATATATATATATATATATATATATATATATATATATATATATATATATATATATATATATATATATATCTATATATTATATATATATATATATATTTTAGGGCTGTACCGAATAGTGATTTTTCACTATTCGGCCGAAACACGAATAGCTGGACCAACTATTCGGCCGAATACGAATACGAATAGTGAATCATCATCATCAGGTGCTTTGCCGACTGGCTTGGGCGATTATGCCTCGCCACAATCTGCGATCTCCTGCATGTATCAGTTCGTGTGCTGACACAGCTCAATGCCATGCAACAAGACTATCAAGAATCTTCTCTCGTTGTCTTCCTCTATTCCTCCTTTCACATGTCTTTCCAGTGGTCACCACCTGTTCCATTTTCTCTCAACCTATAACATGGCCGGAAAATGATGTCTCCTTCTGATGTCTGTGAGTAGTTGTCTTCAGGCTCCCGCCTCTTTCAAAACCTTTTGGTTGCTTTTTTTTTTAAGGGGGGGGGGGGGGGGGGGGGGTGGGGGGTGCTGTCCTAGGTATTTTAAACATTCTTCTGTAAAACCACATCTCTGAGGCCTCAAGAAAATGTTAGGCCTGCCTACCGATTGATCAGGATTCACAGCCATATGTTAAAACTGGATGTATGTAGCAAGCAAGATTTCTTTTTCTAACCTTGAATGACAAAATTATATTGCATAAGATGTTGTTCATTTTTTAAATGCAGTTTTTGCCTGTCCTATTCTGTTTCTTATTTCAGTAATGCATCTTCCATCTGATGTTATCGATGTGCCCATATACTTATATTTATGTACCTGTCACAAAATAAAACAATTGACTTTTATAACACATTTAGGAATAATTATTTTCTTTGATACCACCATTACTTCTTTCTTCCCACTTTTCAAACTGAGTCCCATTCTTCCACTTTCTTCTTCTTCTTTTTTGCGTTCACCAGCTGTGAACTCAGGCAGAAAGTTCTGATTGTTCATCCACTTTTGGACTGCAGTCCTGTTCCAGAACTTGAGTGTTGTGTGTGCATCTGTTTTACAGATCTGACTCATTTGTATGCAGACTGATGGTTCCTTGCCTCTCAGGCAGATGCACTCCGACTTCAAAGGAAGCTTCCAATTAGTCGACTTTTACGACATGCTTTTGGGTAGGCAGTGAGTCTATTCTTGTTTTCCCTATAACAGGGCCCCGGAACCCACACGGGGATCTTCCACTTTCGAACAGTGTATAAAATAGATCTAAAAAAAAAAAAAAAAAAATATCCATAATGCCAAAGGTACTCTGACATTTTACTTCACAAAATGTAGTTCAGAATAGGAAACATTTAAAAACATTTCATGTTTTGCATCGTTCAGTCAGTCAGTCTGTGGTAACTAATAACTAGGAATGAAAGTATTCTTAGTTTTATACCAAGTAACTAAACTTGTAAATTGTCACTGACAGCTTAGTTAATCCATGAAAGCAGCATTAGCTTTCAACACACACACAAAATCGTTCCATGTTGTCAGCATTAAGGCAGCATCTTGTCTTACTGAAGGTATTTCCAGCTGTACTAAACAAACGTACACTTGGTGGTGTACAAAGATAACGCTTGACAGTATGAACCAATGTGGGAAATTTTAATATGTTCATTTTCCACCAGTCCAGAAACGGGTGTAATGTAAGGCAACCACTATTCAGATTCGGCCCGACAGCAACTATTCGGCCGAATACCGAATAGTTATTAGGTCCACTATTCGGCCCCGAAGCGAATACGAAGCGAATATTCAGTACAGCCCTAATATATATATATATATATATTAATATATATATATATATATATATATATATATATTAATATATATATATATATATATATATATATAGATACACATATATATATTATGTGTTTGTGCGTGTGTGTGTGTTAATTTTTTAAAAGACGAATAATTAATGGTTTAATTAAATCGGGTGTGCTGGGCCGAAAGGCATAGATATCACAGCCTAGCTGTAATCTGCAACACTTCATGCCTGTCACGATACGATCTCAGTGGTTCCAGAAGTTAGTACTCGTAATAAGTTCTTCTGGTTCTAAAGAGAGAGGATCATATTTACTCTGCCCTTTACCCTAATATTACTTTAAACCAAATTGATTTAAATGTTTCCAGTCCTTCTCCGAGACCAAGCCACTGCGCTCTGTTTAAAATTACCTAACACTACGTAATACAGCCCGCTGGTTCAGACTAGGGATGTTATGTTTGATTTTCATGCCAGTGTCAGAATGTTATCTCCTGATCACACTGTAGAGGCCAGCGAACGGGGAACTTAGCATCACACCTGAGCTGGACCGTAGGTCTTAAAGGTTACCTAACACAGACGGCTTTGAAAGACTAGATCAGGGGAATTGAGTGGACTCTAGACATTGTGGCGACGAGAGGTTTAAGTAACACGTCAGTGTAATTCTCAAGAGAACAGGTGTTTGGCAATTAGGAATGTTTGATCTGGGTCAAGTAGTAAACACAATGGCTTCACGGACCGTTTTCACACCGGCTAGTTAGATTCGTTGTAAACTAGATTGGGTCACTTAAGACTGTTTGCTCTAGGGATGTCAGTCCAGATTTGAGTGACAGGCCACTTGTTAGCCAATTTGATCTGATAGTTACCTCAGAGGCGTGGCTTAAGTCATCGTCTTGAGGGTTGGGTAGAACCGAGGAAAGGGAGGAGATTAATTTGGACAATAGATTGATACTTATACTTCGAGCCTGTGGAATTCCCGTCATTAATCGCAGCCTGCCGGCAAACAAACACAGGTCGACGTAAAGGTATTTTACGGTCGCATTCTGGTTTGGTGATAGATGGAAAGTTCCCAGCGCCCATGTGACGATCAGTCCATGAAAGAGACTACATTGTGTTAGACTCGGCCAGCTGGGAACGAGGTGGGAACGATGTGGAGACCGAGGTGGGGATGAAGTGGAGAATAAGCTGAAACAGGCAGAAAACAGGCAAGGAAGAGTTGGACAAGCTTGACAGTTCCTCACGCCTGTCAGAGGCTTATAAGTTAAGTTAATCCCTTTACGTTAACTTATTACCATCATCATCATACCACTCTAAACCCCGGAGCTGTTTTTCTCGCTGAAGCTTATAACATCATTTCCGTTAACCAGTCACTGTTTGTGTAAATCAACAAACTGGGAATTGCATTGTTAGTAAATAAAGCTGTATGTCAAGTTTTATACGACATTGTCTGTTAAATTCCAAATGAGTCTGTTCTTACACGTTTAACTAACTGTTAAGATAGAATACCATTTGGTGGGGGCTCAAATAATATAATAATTCTTTAATTATTCATAATAACACCGGAAGAAGGTAGATGACGGAGGAATCATTTGCCCTGTCTAATAATTCATTAAGTATAATGCTATAGACATCTAAAATTCCTTTTCTTCTCTTGTGGGTACCAAGTGCAGCTAATGTTAATGTACTTAACGAGCCAATATGGCTGTTTTCTTGGATATCCAGGAATTTGTCTGAGAGCAACATAGCTCAGATTTTAGTTCGGGTAATCTGGTGGAGGGAATGTGTTGAAAGGAACATCCCTACTCACATTATAAAACATTAAATTCACGCGTCACGTCACAATGCCACCGGTCTTTTTAAGACGAACACCCTAAATAAGTGGGTTTTTTTTTTTTTTTTTTTTTTTTTTTTTTAAATATCCAGAAACCAAGAGTTCTTAACCCTTTGGTTGGGTACTATGGATATCGCAACCCTTCGGCCTTGATTCCATGATAGGTACCGTTAATCTGGGAGAAATGCGGCTTTTCTGCCTACCCTCGGGCGTGAACCCGGACCACAAGGAGTTTGTCACCCGGTCGTCGCGAAGTCAGGTTTAGCCAACTACGCTAGCGAGCCGGGCAAATAATTAGTTAAAATATAATGCAGTGGGATCGAAATGATTAACCGTAAATGACCAAACAGGAAAGAAGGTGTTCAAGTTACAACAACAGTGTTTCCTCGAAAAAAAAGACCGGGTAAATTATTAATTTTTGCGTCAGAAAAAGCGCTGGAGCTATTTTCAGGTTACCCAATCCCCCTTCCCCCCCCCCCCCCCCCCCCCCACCCTTTTTTTTTTTTTTTTTTTTTTTTTACAAATACAGGAATCTACGTTTATTAGTATACACATTTTTACATTGACCCAAATGCAGTCATGTCATCTTCTGGAACAATGTCGAAAATCTCAAAATCTCGAATTCCGGCATGTTCATTTAAAGATCATCGCAGATCGGACATGATCATAAGTACTCCGATCTTCTCCTGAGTGTGTCTTAGAGGTTTTTTTAGGCTAACAACTCCTATTCTGTTCTGTTTGATGTAACGACGGGTAGCTCGCGCATGGTTTTCCTGTCTCTAGTTGGTACACACGGCCATCTTTAGATATAAATATCCGCTTGTAGATTTGTAATACGAATACGTTTAGAACACAGGACTTTGTAAACATATTAAGATGTCACACAATGGAACATGGAAACGAAGCCAGTAACCGATTTTCGGGGGGGGGGGGGGGGGGGGACTCCCCGAAAATGTACCGTGGTTCAGTTGGCAGGACTGAAAGATACAGCTAGACGTGTTGGTACACTACCAACTAGCTACACATGAAAAGAACTGATGGGACAGCGAGAGGTCGCTCTAGGAGAAAATGGACTGAAGACATTAAAGAGCTTCTACGTCCACACTTAATGACAGTAGCCATTGCTACTCATTAAGCAGTGGGTCGCAAACGGCTTCCTCCCCATGACGCTTACTACTAAAAGTAAAAAATTGATGATGATGGTGAGGAGAAACGTGTTCTAAAATAACTTGTGCGGGCATTTTCCCCACTGTTTAACCTGTGAACAGCACCGCTTTTTCACCTGTTGATACTTCTGCCCGCTTTCTTCCGTCTGGTTTCCTATAATCCCAAACAGGTAATCTAATAATATTTGATTACCCCTACCACTTGTGCTGTCATTCTCGATTCGCGAATAGTTGTAGCAGTGTTGGCGCCATTCTTGAAAATTCTCTTTGGTATAAGGAGGTATATCGGTGACTGTCTTCTAGGAGGGGAATCTACCGTGGCTTCCTTAAAATAAGACAACCTGAACATAAGCCCTAACATGATTTTCCAAGATGCTGGTAATGAAAGTAAACCCTACTCCCAAATAAAAGCACTAGTTAAAATCTTCTGCCAGGCGGGCGGATTTTGTTCGTCTGTTGTAACTCACCACGGACTTCTTGAAGTTTTAAATAATAAATACGTGAAAGTAGACATTATTGCTTTTAATAAATAATATTATAATTAACTGTTTCTAAACGCAAATGTTGAATGTTGATTAAGAATCGACATCACCGCACTCGTGACACTCCCATAAGTGCTCAATCCCTATTTTCAGCAGCAAGCGAAGAGTTCCAATTCCGATGGTACCAGTAACCGTCTGATTGTATATACGTCTTATCCTTCCCCTAAGTGTTGAGAGTCGGCCAGATCCCCTGGAAACTCCTGGCAGCGTCATTCTCCTTAGACCGTAATGATCTATCTGCGCCTCCGCACTGTTTAGTCGCTCCCATAGGGTCCTCACAATATCTAACTTGTCATACATCAATTCACCACCAAGTGGTGCAGAGCCCGCCAGTCTATCAGCCTGCTCATTTCCAAACACACGGGCATGACCTGGAGACAATATCCAAAGGATGCTAACTATCCCAAACACAGTCAATCAGGTGCCTTGACGGTTGGCTGCAGTAGATCTCCAACACGCTCTGTTTCTTGTCTTGGTTGTGCACTATCCCAGACTGCTGCCCGTCCATCTCTTGATGTTCTCCTCCCACTTGTAACGTTGCCCACCTCTTGCTCTTAGCCTTCAACTTTTTCTTTCAGTATGGGCTTTACCAAAATTAATTCTCTTTTCATTTCTAAAATAAAGACACCTAAAAAATAAAAATAACGACATGGTCTGAAAATAAGCCCGAAGGCGTCTTGTCTGGAAGAATAATTTCATGACACGATGTTTTTTTTCCCCCGGGAAACACCGGTACTTTCTCATCTTGAGTGATCTACTTGCTTCCGCGAGGATTGAGGCCAGAAGAGCAGAATGTGAGACGTACCTCCGTGCCCATTTCTTAACCGTTTGAAAATAACAGTTTTTTCTTCTGGTTCCTTCTTTGCTCTTCCTGATATGTCAGCGTAAAAAAGGAGGGAGGTGGGGCATTAGGGTTACTGATCGTGGTTGTTTCACACTGCGGACATACGAGGGTTGGAATTCAGCTGCAGGGGATTTGGTGGCAGACCGCTCTACGTTGATTTTTTTTTTTTTTAAATAATTGTTAGAATGTTTTAGGCTTTTCAGAAACCTGACGCTAGCCAGTAAACGCTGGGTAAGTTTGCAGAGTCCTGAAATAACATTGCAAGTAATTTTTTTAAAAAAAATTTATGGGTGGTAGATTGTGTGAAGAGAGATTTATGAGTTGTTGATTGCTTTCTCGAAAGCTGAAATATTTTCTTCATATAAAGCGCCACGACGGATTGGAAAAAAATTATAGCAGAAGGCATGGTACCAGGAAAGAGGGGCAGAGGCCGACCGACGCGAAGATGGGCACATGATATAAGTGACTCCTTGAGTGTGAAAGTGCTTGAGGCGAGAAAACTGGCGAGAGACCGAGTTTCTTTCAGGCAGACTGTGATAATAGCGACGTTCTGCAAAGGACCTGCTACATGATGATGATGATAATGATTGCTTGCAGAAAAAATTATGAGTGGTTAATTGTGTCAAGAAATCTACATTTTGGTTTATTGTCAGAAGACGATCTACATTATGGTTCATCGTGAGGATGCACTCTACATTATGGCTGATTGTGAGGAGACAATCTACTTTCTGGTTGATTGTAAGGAGATAGTCTACATCATAGTGTTATTGTGAGGAAACAATCTACATTTTGGCTGATTGTGAGGAGACAATCTAAATTATGGTTGATTGTAAGGAGACATTCTTCATTATGCTTAATTTTGAGGAGACAGTCTACATTATCTGGTCATAAGATTTGGAAAACTGAAAACATCGTGATGATGGAAAGTTTGAGAGCAAAGAGGCACACACACACAGAGAGAGAGAGAGAGAGAGAGAGGGGGGGAGAGAGAGAGAGAGAGAGAGAGAGATCTGGTACACGAGACAGAGGGTTCTGGACAGAGGTGACTACCAACGTCACACAGCATAAACTATAAGAGAAGGTAGATTGTATTTTTGGGCTGAAGATTTTCATAAGTATGGATACCCAGCCCCACACTAACCATTCTTTTTGTGTGTGACTTTTACGACATGTATGATAGGTTACAGAGTTACTATCTGTTTGCTTCGCTCACGGGCCGTGGTTTCAGATAGACGCATATCGGTCATTGCTCTTATCCAACTGTAGAAGATGCTCTAGCTTCCTGTTGGTCTGATCGGCCTCTCTTCGACCTACTTCTCATGTCAAGTAAAGTAAAGGACCCTTTTTAACGCTTTTCATGCGCATTGGATATATAGGGCTAGACCTATGTGTAATAGTCCAACGGCTCAAGATGTGGTCAGCATAACGCAGGCTGCTTTTACTTCCCAGGACTGCACCTGGTGCCCATTCAAGGCTCGGTCGACCTAGGAGCCAAGGTCGTTTTTGAAAGAAGAAGAAAGTCCGGCTTCGCCAGGGAGCGAACCAACCACCTTCCGATCCGCAGGCGAGCGTCTAACCACTACGCCACGGACCACTTCTCATGTGGAAATATAAATAACCAGCCCCTGGTGGGAACATTTAATGGCGGTGCTTAAGAAATGCTGCTGCATCCGGGGCCGTAAGCACACATGGGAATGCCCAATGTGTAGTGACATCAGTTGCGAGAACAACTTTACCTAGCGAGAACAACTTTACCTATGCTGAACCTACTGATGTGGTGTTTTCCTCTAGTTAAACAAACAGTAACAAAATATGTTTTTTTATAAGGTTAGTTGCGAATCCTTTACAGGACGTTGCAGAACCAACCCTAACAGCCCCTGGCTGTTGTGTGGTTGTTCGAGGCAAATTTACGTCCAGTAGTTTGCCATTGCCTACTGGACGGTCGGCTTTCTTGATACCACTGTCGAAAACAACGCAAGGCACATGGCCCGCAGCTGGGATCGAACCCGGCATTCCGGTATTGCGAAACGTTCGCATCGACTTAGCCAGAGAGCCGACTTTATTTATAAACAGTAATTAAATAGAATATGCAGTGTACTTCTTCTCCTCCTCCTCCTCCACCTCCTCCATGTGGAGGACGATACAGTGCATGTATGAATTCGTGTTGTCACCCCTCCATGCCATGACAAAAGGCTGTCAACAATCTTCTAACGCTGTCTTCCTTTTGTCTCTCTTTCCTCAGATCTTTCTAATGATTACAACACTTTCCAGTTTCCATCTTCTTAAAAAAAATGACTAAAAAAATGATGGCTTGTCTCTTTATGATGTTTGTGATAAGTTGTCTTTGAGCCCTCGCCTCATTCAAAACATATGGTAGCTCATTTTAGCTTCTTCTTTTTGTTCTCCTTCGTCGACGTTTTCCCACCCTCCTCCCCATTGGGAACACAGATCTTCTTCAGCTCACACTAAAATTGTGTAGACCTGCGCATAGTATGTTGGATAAAGTTTCGTACTCAACGATATAGGCAGTATCAAACCCGCCATATAAAGCGTCTTTTACGACATGCTTGGTTGATTACAAGATAACGATATTTTGTTTACGTGACATGAGGACACGAAATTGTCTACCCATGTTTGAGGGAACTAGTTGTGTACGTGCTTTTGTTTCAGAAGACTAGTCAAGTAGATGTCTTTAATTTCGTTCAACTCTTTGTGTACGAAACTTCTCACTGTGCACTCATCAGATATAATTCCTCTGAAGAATAGCAGTGTCGTTAGTCCTGTCTCCGCCAGTCAGTTACATCCTCCTCGACTGATCCTAAAAGTTTCTTTAACCCGTTTGCTCCAAGTCACATTTATATTATTTTAGTTGGTCCCTGTCAAGAGCGTTGTTATTTAAAG
Source organism: Candidula unifasciata (assembly GCA_905116865.2). Taxonomy (NCBI): domain Eukaryota; kingdom Metazoa; phylum Mollusca; class Gastropoda; order Stylommatophora; family Geomitridae; genus Candidula; species Candidula unifasciata. The sequence goes on along the minus strand of CAJHNH020005113.1, from coordinate 379,357 downwards.
AATTTCGTTAGGTTTAAGGGTTTGTTCCCCTTGGGGGTCAAAATTGCTTTTCTGTCCATGTTGTTATATAAAATTTTAGTGACTGCCAATAAGTGTTTCGAATCTTTTCAACGTCTTTTGTTGAAGGCACATAGGTAAAGATAACTCAAAACTGAGCGTTTATTCACTTCTTCAGCACCAGCGAATTAATGCTTGAACGTGCTAAATTCTGATATTTCTTCTTCTTCTTTGCGTTCACCGGCCGCAAACTCCGACAGAAAGTTCTGGTTGCTCGTCCACTTCTAGACTCTAGTCCCGTTTCAGAAACGGAGTGTTGCGTGCACATCCGTTTTACATGTCTGACTAAATTGCACGCAGACTGTTTTTCCCTGCCTCTCAGGCAGATGTACTCCGACTTCGAAGGAAACTCCCGGTTACGACTTCTACAACATGCCTTTGGGCAGACAGTGGGTCTTTTCGTGTTCTCCTCACACTGGGGCCCCGGAACCCACACGGGGAATTTCGATGCTAGTCAGCGTCTGTGGCTCGGGTATTGCGAACACGCTCCGTAATTCCCAAGCGTTTTTGCAGCAGGCCGACTTTCGTTGGGCTCGACAGGGATATCTAGAGCCGACCGTTTAGTAGCAGTGGCGGACTACTGCCTGGGGAAATCACAAGCAGCTAGAAACAATGCCGATGTTGGTTCTGCGACGCCCTGTAAAAGAACTTAAAGTGCATGCCGTGTGGCGTTGGTAGTCATGTCTTATCCACAGCCTTCTGTCTCGTGTACTTTCAGTCAGCTCTGATACAGATGATCTTCCATAGTCCATGCTGTGTGGCGTTGGTAGTCATGTCTATCCACAACCTTCTGTCTCGTGTACTTTTAGTCAACTCTGATACAGGTGATCTTCCATAGTCCATGCTGTGTGGCGTTGGTAGTCATGTCTATCCACATTCTTCTGTCTCGTGTACTTTCAGTCAACTCTGATACAGGTGATCTTCCATAGTCCATGCTGTGTGGCGTTGGTAGTCATGTCTATCCACAACCTTCTGTCTCGTGTACTTTCAGTCAACTCTAAAACAGGTGATCTTCCATAGTCCAAGCTGTGTGGCGTTGGTAGTCATGTCTATCCACAACCTTCTGTCTCGTGTACTTTCAGTCAACTCTAAAACAGGTGATCTTCCATAGTCCATGCTGTGTGGCGTTGGTAGTCATGTCTATCCACAACCTTCTGTCCCGTGTACTTTCAGTCAACTCTGATACAGATATCTTGAGTAGTCCATGCTAAGCTAACAGTTAAGATAGAATGATGTCTATCCACACAACCTTCTGTCTCGTGTAAAGAGTCATAGTCTGATAGAGGAGAGTCCATAGTCCACGCTGTTTGGCTTTGGTAGTCAAAGATCCACATGATGCCTCTTGTGTACTTTCAGTCAACTCTGATACAGGTGATCTTCCATAGTCCATGCTGTGTGGCGTTGGTAGTCATGTCTATCCACAACCTTCTGTCTCGTGTACTTTCAATCCATTCTGACACAGAGGATCTTCCATGCCATGATGTCAAACGGCCCAGCATCTATTCTCTCGGTCTCCTTCTGTAAAGGATATGCAGCTATTTTTATTCCGATGCTGTTTAGTTTAAAGAGTAAGTCTGAGTCAGAAGACGTTAAATTAATTACCGTTAGAATTAATTAAACTAACACATCGGACCGAATGCGTTAATGTAACAACTAACAGTTTGGATAGAATGAGTAGACTAACAGTTCTGAATGAATGAGTAGACTAATAGTTCGGATAGAATGAGTAGACTAACAGTTCGAAAAGAATGAGTTGGTGTAACAGCTAACAGTTAAGATAGAATGAGTTAATGTAAGCTAACAGTTAAGATAGAATGAGTTTATGTAAGCTAACAGTTAAGATAGAATGAGTTTTGTAACAACCGAGTGCGATAGAAAAGAGTCATAGTGCGATAGAAGAGAGTCATACGAGTGCTGTCTCTTTGGATTAACGACAGAACATATGATGCCTCGAGTGTTACAAACCCGAATGAAATAAGCCACAAGAAAGCCTACGTTTATACGTTACAGGCAATTAACGGGCTTAATGTTTGCCCAGAATACGGTGGTTACCCGTTTAGACTGTGTGTGTGTTTGGGGGTAAAGCAGCGTTATTTAAACTCTTGAGGATTGGTAGGATACACACAGGCACGCACGCTCGCACGCTCACACTGCAGCTGTTCTTCTTCCTCCTCCTTCGTCGACCTTAAAATGACGGTTGATGCATTGTTTTATGGTTTACAGCTAGGCTGCAATATCTGCGCCTTTCGGCTCAGCCCATCCTGTTTCATTTAGTCTTTAATAAGTCGCTTTTTACGACAATGAGTCTCCCCTTCTCCCCCCCCCCCCCCCCCCCAACCACAATATGCAGCCCTAAAGCCACACAGGGAAACATCCGAGAGAGCAGGACGCTCCTAATGACCGGAACTGGCCGTCAGATGCAGAAGTCAGACAACTTCCCTGCGGATACAGACGAACCAGGACCGTTGCGTGAAATCTTCACCGGAACATGTTGATAAGCAAGGCATGTACATTTAATGTGTACCGACTCTAGAGGAGGAAAACAGGGCAGGGGGACGCGGAAACCTGGGAGGTCAAGTAACACCCTCCCCGCCTCTCAGTATTTCTAGGAAGATCTGAATTAAGTAACAGAAAGTGTATTGATCGGCACTCATAGAAAGAAGTAGAAAGATAGAAGAACACACTAGACAACATACAATTCGAAAGCCATAGTTACTGTGCCAGGAATTGAACCTGTCACCTCCAGACGGCGGATGCGCCATGGATACAAGTGCACTAAGAACATGATCAGCTAGGCACCACCTAAAAAAAAAAGTGTCTTATTGGCCATGTCTGTCGTACAGCTTGACATCCACAACTATGGAATACGGACAGAATTTATTTCAAACCATTGAAATGAGGAAGATCTGAGCCCATCAACAGATTTGTACAAAGGCTACGCCCCCCCCCCCTCCCCAAAAATGTGTAGATACATCTGAGCGCCTTAAAATATGTACAAGGGCTAAGCACACACCCCCCCCCCCCAACCCCTTTTCCACCGTTCGTAGACGTTTTTGTGTTTGTGTGTGTATGTAGGATTCACATATACAGTAACAATCTGACGAATACGCTCATATTATGTGCGGGAGTGTCCCATTAGGTTTTCATACATAGGATAAATGAACATGTTGTTCTTATGAAAACCATTTGTATTGATATAACATGCTCTACGTAACTACCACTGTTTTTAAAACACATCTCAATGCGTGTATTCAAGTGCTGAAGAACACGTATAAGCACTGGGGAAGCGATACTGGTTATGTGTTTGGTGATACATTTCTTTCATACATCTGGACAGTTATAGGAAAGCCTATAGAACGGTAGTTCTCAACCTTCCTAATGCCGCGACCCTTTAAATAAGTTCCTCAGGTTGTGGCGACCCCCAACCATACCATTTTTTTCGTCGCTACTGTATAACTTCAATAAATGTGTTTTGCGATGGTCTTTGGCGGCTTCTGTGAAAGGGTCGTTCGACCCACAGATTAAGAACCGCTGCTTTCAAAGGTTGATGTCCGGTGAAATGGGGCGATGCATGCACAAACACACACACACACACACACACACACACACACACACATATATATATATACATACATACATACATATACATACACACACTTAATGGCCACATCTAGCTGGGTTAATCCATCCATCCATTTATGAAAGAAGAAAAAAAAACCGCAAAATTCGACCACGTTCAGGCGTCAGAGATGGGAAGTGCTCATGTTGCATGTTTTATTAGCACTTACTTTCTCCTCCGTTATCTTTGAATATCATAGCTATTAAACATGCTTTTAAATCACACAGATGAGTCGTTTTCAATCGGGTGAGCCACAGATGGCAAGCTGGAACCCGGGGATTTTTTTCCGTTTATGGGAGTAGATTAAAAGAAAGTTAATCTTTGCCCTTTCTTCCGTGCCCTCAAGGAAAGGAAAGGCCAGCATATATAATCAGAGTGCAACCTGACACCAGTAATATTAGAACGCTGTGCTAGGCTGCTGAAGGTTGGGGTGGGGCATCCTTGGGAATGCCTCTAGTTAAATGATGTAGGTTTCTTAACCGTTCTTCTGATTTTTATTTAAGCGATGGTTTTTAAGGTTGCTTTGTTTCACCTCCCCCGACCACCTTTCTACTCCACATATATACACATATATACACACACATGTATACACACACTCATAAACACACTAACTCACAAAACACACATGCAGACCCACTGGTATAGGAAGTATAATTTGTTACATATGTTCTTATTGCAGTTTGGTAAAGTGCATTTGAAAAGTGTCATCCCTATTTTAACTGGTCCCGATGGGGGTGGTGGGGGGGGAGGGGGCATAGAACCACTGCTCCCTGACAGGCATGTTGTAACTAAAGGACGACTAATTAGGCGATGTACTCGGGGTGCATCTACATGTAGAGGCAGGGAACTAGCAGTCTGCCCATATAAATAGACCGGATCTGTAAAACGGGTGTGCATGCATAGCTAGAGTCCTGGAACAATAACAGAGAAGTGGACGAATACCAAAACTTTTCTCCGGAGTTACCTGCCGACGAACGCTAAAAAGAAGAAGAAGAAGAAGAAGAAGAAGAAGAAGAAGAAGGGGAAGAGGAAGAAGAAGAAGAAGAGGAAAAAGAAGAAGAGAAGAAAAAGAAGAAAAAGAAAAAAGAAGAAGAAGAAGAAGAAGCAAACTGTAAAGGGCCTTTCAAAGCTAAAATGGAGGCGAGACTAAGGTCATGAAGAAAGCAGCGGCAGACCATCTGATCCGTCTAATTTAAACGCACCTTCATATTCTCGTTAGCAATATCTTCAAATTTGATTTGGACGAAGACACCCTGAAAGAACGAAAAATGCATTATCTTTCTCTCTCTCTCTCTGTCTCTCTCTCTCTCTCTTTCTCTCTCTCTTTCTCTCTCTCTCTCTCTCTCTCTTTCTCTCTCTCTCTCTCTCTCTCTCTCTCTCTCTCTCTCTCACACACACACACACACAAGCAACAACAAAAAAGAATGCATTGCCTTTAAATATAAGTGCTTACTTGGCGAGGCTAACAGTTACAATTTAACAGACCACGTTTTCCACTAAAACTTCAACCAAAATGTAATCACAACCTAACTTATCCGCTTCACCTTCACGAATACAGATGGAGGATCGGTCACACCTGGAGATAAATACAAAGACAATTTTTAGCACGCTGCGCTTGGCATTTTATGCAGTATTATACATTTGAGTGTGAAAAAGAAAGGGGGGGGGGGGTGACTTTTCGACAGTGGCGAGGAAAGACAATTTAAACTTTAACTTTTAAGTATCTTTATGCCTTCTTTAATAATGTCACAATTTATAGCCGACTTTTCTTGATTTTTACCGCGGCACCCCTGGCATACGCACCCAGTTTGATAACCTCTGATGTAATGCCTCGGTGGAGTCAGACCTTGCCAGCTGCTGTACTACGCAACCGAGTCGCAGTTTTCCCCGCTACTTCAGACTTAAAGTAAGTAAAACATGTAAAGGGCCCTTTCCACGCCTTTAGGCGTATAGGGCATATAGGGCTATAAATATATTTTTATAGACCAGTCGGCACAAGATGGGTGATGTGCTCAGCATCACGCCGGCCGCTTTTACTTTCCCCGGACTGCACCCGGTACCCACTCAGGGCTGGGTCGACCTGGGAGCGGAGGTTGCCTTTTTGAAAAAAGTCTGGCTCCGCCAGGGAGCGAACCCACTACCTTCCGATCCGCGGCGAGCGTCTAGCCGCTCGGCCACGGTGACTCCCTACGACACACTTAGGTAGCAGCAACTATTGTGTTAATGAGAGACCTTTTTCAGTCCATAAAAGTGTATGCAGAAACTGGTGTAAGGTAACCACTATTCGTATTCGGCCCGACCGCAAGTATTCGGCCGAATACCGAATAGTTATTAGGTCCACTATTCGGCTCCAAAGCGAATAGAAGCGAATATTTAGTACAGCCCTTGTGTGTGTGTGTATATATATATATATATATATATATATATATATATATATATATATATATATATATATATATATATATATATATATACATACACGGCTAGTCGAAACCCGTCATTAATCTATATAGTAAAAATAGAGTAAAGGTCCCTTTTCTACATCTTTAGGCGTATTGGGTACAAAGGGCTAGACCTATATTTCTATAGACTAATCGACCCTTGGTGGGTGATGTGGTCAGCACCACGCCGGCTGCCTTTACTGCACCTGGTACCCACCCAAGGCTGGGTCGACTTAGGAGTCAATGCCCTATTATTCTATTATTAAATGTTGTTAATTAAATTTGCTTCCTGTTCATGTGAATTTTTTTTTCAACAGTAGATGTACAAACTGCTCATAAAAACAAAAACGTCCTTACCTTTTTTTTTTTAAAATCTATAAATAGTTTTTAAAACATCTGTTTTAATAATTAAACAGAATTGCTTTCTAAAATTCCTCGATGCGCCCGGGAAACATCCTTGCCGCCAACCCCTTGTGCTGATAGTGTTGTGTCGTTTACACCTTTTGATACAGGTTGACTCTCAGGTGTGACAGATACTTACTTAGGTTCTTTTGTGGTATCCTACCCCCAGATGACGTCACATGACAGTCCAACGTTTTAGAGGGTGGTAAGACTGGGTTTCCCGGCTTTCTGGTGCTTTTAACGGCTACAAGACATCTAGAACTAACCCTAACGTCCCACGAGAGAGTGCAGCCTAGGCCACACGACTGCATGCAGCCTATCTACCACCCCCTGAAATATTAGACTGTCCCTTGACCCCTGGATTTCCCCTGTCGACTAAGTAACTAACTAACTAACTAACTACTTTGGATATAGCTGCCGGTTGGAAACCTGTTTTAAGAATGGCCATGAAAAAGTGTAGGTAGATATTGTCCAACTCGTGACCTCATAGTTGTGCATTACCTCACGTGCTTCAACGCCTCTGAACCCCATTCTACAACTCAGTGCCGTAGGGAAACGCCACGGTTGGTAAGTGTTTTCAAACAGGAAAGGTGTCAGAGAGTGTCCACACTTTTATTTCGCATCAGAGGCTGTGCAGCGCCTTATCTTTACAATAATAGTTGGGGTAAACATCGCCTGCGAGCACCTGGTAGGTTAACTAGGCCAGTGTTCTTCAACCTGAATAGACCCGTGGACCAGCAGAAGAGAAGAAATAGTTTCGCACATCACTTGATAGCTAACCTAAAACAGAAACGAGGGCAAAATGCAGACCGAAGTGCATTTGTTAAATCCGATGTCACAGACTAGCTAAACGGTTCTTTCTTACTAGCCGACCTCAAACCGGGGAAATCCACAGGCCAAGAGACAGTCAGATATTTCAGGGGTGGTAGATTTAAGCGTATAGTTTTGGTAAGGTTAGTGTTAACGCACGAAAACCGTGGCTTCGAAAGAACCCCACTAAAGCACTGAAAAGACGGAAAACCCGCTCTTACCACCCTGTAAAATATTTGACTGTGCCGTAACGTCATTTGTGATCGGCTAAAAAGAAAGCAAGGAAAAATCTGATTTACGCGTTGTGTACAAAGTCTCACTATTTAGTTCGACTTTAGTCTCCCCAAACAGAGTAGGTCAGTTTTCATTGACAACTTTGTTGGGGTGGTCCACTTTCCTGGAGGTTACGGGTGTGTCCCGCTTTCTCATTTGGTTTCCGCGATGTCTCGCATTAACGTTTTCAGTCCGAAAAAGAGAATGCCTGTGACATTGGTTGCAGCACTATCTAGGGGGGTTATGTTAGACCAAGTTTGTCTATGTTTTTGCAGTGTTAAAAGCACTGGCGTATTGAAATATAAAATATACAGCACGCTATATCAACGGCATTGCGGAACACCTCGTAGCAGTGTGCGAAAGACGCGCGGCTGTGAAACTACCAATCAGAAGTTAACTAGTGTGTGTATGGGCGACTCCGGGGGGGGGGGGGGGGACTAACATCGAACTTACCGTCTTACTGGCTGTGCGGCGGTAAAGTGCCAGGTTCCTGCAGCCGCTACATAATTCGTTGACCGCCGGCCCGGTAGTCCACGTACAGCCGGTTGAAGAACCCTGTTCCAGGTCGCTGACACAGATAAACAGAAGAATGCGAAGAAGTGAATGAATCACCCGTATCAAACATAAATCGTCTTTGATTGTGGGAAATGTACTTTGTCTCATTCCTTTCTGTGAACTCAGCTTAGTCACGTAGTTTGTGAAAAACTAAAGGGAACTTCTACCGCTGTTTGTGCTGCTGCTGCTGCTGCTGCTGATTCTTCTTCTTCTTCTTCTTCTTCTTCTTCTTCTTCTTCTTCTTCTTCTTCTTCTTCTTCTTCTTCTTCTCCTTCTTCTTCTTTTTCTTCTTCTTCTTCTCCTCCTCCTCCTCCTCCTCCTCCTCCTTCTTCTTCAGTGTTGTCATCGTCGTCTTTTTCTTCTTCCTCTTCATCATTATCGTGTCTCTCTTTTTGTGTTTGTATTTTGCATGTCGGTGTCCTTTATTGATCTCTTTCTTTCTTTGGTTTCTTTCCTTCTTGTCATCTCCATCCTCGTTTTTAGCAACTTTTTTAATTTCATTCAAATTTTCGTAATTTTTCTCTGTATCATCTTTGCTTCTCTGTACACATGCCTCTGTGTGTGTGTGTGTGCGCGCGTGCGCGCGCACGCATGTGTGTGGGTGTGTGTGTGTGTTTTTTTCATTTTTTATTTAGATAGCAGAAACTACTGAACGTAAGTGAAAGCACATGTTAGTTGTCTGTCCCTCACACTTTACAAGACGTGTCTTGCAGAACCATCTCAAGGGTTTTACTAGGCGGTTTGTGTTTTTATTTGTTTGCCATAACCTTATGAATGGTGGGTTCTCGGTTATCATTGTCGAAACGAAGGCGGTCTGCAGCTAAATCCCCTGCAGTTGGAATCGAACCCGCTCCCTCGGCATCACGAACGCATTCGCAACGCCTAAATACAAACACTCAATAAATGTTGTGTGCTTGCCCTGCAACACCCTGCAAAGTATTTCCGACAAACTGTATAATACTTATTTCACACGCACGCACACGCGCGCGCGCACAGAGCTTTAACGGGGGAATAAATACTGGATACGACCAGCAAGGAGAGGGGAGGGGGACAAGAAGGGTGTGTTCCTGAAGTGGGCGTCGCAGTGCTGAGTGTGTACTGCACATGATACACCTCAGGTTTGAGTTCCGAGTATCTTGGCTGTCTGCAATAGTCGCAGTTTTTAAGCGTGTACAAACATGACCCCCCCCCCCCGCTCCCCTATTCCTTTTCCCCCCTCACTATCATGATAGAAATGCTTGCGGTGTTGGGAGGTGGTGGTGGTAGTAGATGCTTGATGAGTGTCAAGATATTTTCTCTAGTTTCACCGAGGTTAAATTCACATAAATTGTTCTGTTCGCCTATATTTTTTCGTTCTTTCTGTCTGATTCTCTTTCTTTCGTTCTTTTTCAATTTTGCCTTCTTTATTTCCTTCCTTCTTTATTAGTTTATTCTCTTCTTCTTTCGTCTGCCCTCAACCCCCCCCCCCCCCCCCCCCCCCTCAACCTGATTTCTTCGTCTTCCTTTCTCTCTGTTCTCCATAAGATAAGAAAAATGCTAAACGGTCATTCTTCTTCACAGTTTTCGATCTCCATCGTCATGTGTCAAGTCATGTGTCGAGTCATGTGTCAAGTCATGTTTCAAGTCATGTGCTTATTGTTTCTCACAGAAGAATCCGACTGATTTCCAGATACTCGCAAGCATGATTCACAGTGGATAAACATAACGTCGGTTTCTTTCTGACTTTCGCCGATCGGGTTTCCAATTTCTTATTTTCCTTCATGTTCACAGGCTGTGAACTGGTGGTGGTGATAATGATGATAACGTTCAACCCCACCAGTACATTACACCGAGCGATAAACACGCAGTGCTACAAAGTGCCACTATTCGGATAAGAATCACCCTGGGATAGGCCCCAGAAACCCCGTTCAGCCCATAGGTTGGGTTATATTAGGGCCCCTGACAACAGCCAAAACATCGCGTCCGACATTGGGATAAACACCCGGTGACACGATATACCACTATGTGGATGAGGATCACCATTGGAGAGGTCCCAGAAACCACGTTCAACTTTAGGTTATATTGCGGCTCCTAGCAACGGCTTCGTTTGTCTAGACTGGTGGTGGAAAGTTATAGTTATTTGTCCACTTCTGAACCTTAGTCTTATTCCATAACTCTAGTTTTTGCGTGCACAGATATGGTTTATTTGTGTATAGACTTTTGGTTCTCAGACAGATGCACTTCGAAGGAGTCACCCGTAATTAGTCAACGTTTACGACACACTTGTGGGGGGGGGGGGAGCAGCGGGTCTATTATTGTGTGTGTGTGTGTGTGTGTGCGCGCGCGCCCGCGCTCCGGAACCCACATGTGGAATACATTTTGACTGGAGGGAAATTAGGGGGTTAACCATTTAGCGGCAGTTGCTAAACATTTCATGAACACCATTCAACTTTGTCCTGTCCGGTTAGTTCGACTTTAGTCTTCCCATACCCTGCCCATATACACACAAGCTCACTTCTGATTAGTATTTCCTGAGCCCCGTAACCTTCGCACACGGCTACGGGGGTGTTCCTCAATGCCGTTGATATCGAGTGTTGTATATTTCAGCACGCCAGCGCTTTTAACACTCCAAAAACATGGAGAAACTGGGTCTAACACAACTCCCCCTAGAGAGTGCTGCTTCTCTTCTCCCTTCCCCGTCGCTCTCCGCGCTGTGAAATTAGATAATCCGGTTGTTTTTACGTCTGCACCATGTCCCAGTATGCCACAGGGGTGAAAGAGTGATTTTGTTACTTTTTCTGTTTTACTAACCATTAAGTGATAGTTGCCAAACAACACCCCCTCCCCCAACATGAGAACTGTCGACTTTTTTTCTTGTTCCCTCCTCTATCTGCCTCTCTCTCTCTCTCTCTCTCTCTCTCTCTCTCTCTCTCTCTCTCTCTCTCTCTCTATCTCTCTCTCTCTCTCTCTCTCTCTCTCTCTCTCTCTCTCTCTCTCTCTCTCTCTCTACAGAACGCATTGAAGCTTATGTAATTATGGCTTAGATGTTGCTGGTGATTCTATTATTGTAAAGTGAGGCAGAAAGAAGGGCAGAATGTAAGACAAGCCTGCATGCCTAATTTTTAACTCTCTGAACATTAAAATCGTTCGTTCGACCCCCCCCCCCCCTAATCCCCCCTCCACCAACTATCTTTTCCCATCGCTTATTGGAGCAGTAAAATGAGATAATTCGATAGTTTTTGCTTTGCAATCGAGCAAACTCCAGCATCTGTTGTAGATTGTGTTTATCAACTTCACACGCTTTCTCTGGCATCAGCTCTACTGTGTCAGTTCGGACAGGTTGCCTTGTCTGACTGTAATAATCAGTGTTGCCACTTTGGATGTTTTACATCTAGATTTAGATGTTTTACCTTGCATTTAGATGGCGTTTTTGACGTTTAGATGGTAGATGTTTTTCTAGAAGTTTTTCATTTGGAGTGAATTTATCAAATCTAACCTAAGAAACAGGATGAAATTTGACCTCTTAAATGCTATCTTGACAATAAAATTCGGCCTGATAAGAGTAGGAAAAGGCTGTTCCACTTATCAACTCCCTGATTGGGTATTAACAGAAATTTGACCAACTGAAGCATACCAGAGTCATTTTGGATCTGAAGCTTCAACTTCATCATCCAAGCTAAGATTATCCTGTGGATCTTGTGAGGCAGACTTCAGTAAAGAT